>LRSR01008137.1:0-11612 GCA_001579985.1 Hypsibius dujardini
TGATGGCAAGGCCGAGCAAGGGGAGAATCATCGACCACCGGTCAGCCAGTGCACATATCATCGATTTTACGGCTTGCTTCGCTACACAAGCAACAGTCGGTCTCCCCTCGTCGCCACACATCTCGAACAAAGCAATAAATACGACCGAGGAATTCAAACACACACACACACAGGCAGACAGACAGACAGACACACTCACAGGCAGACACACTCACAGAAGGCCCCGATGATGCCCTCGTATGTGTCACGATCACTCCCCTTCTTATCCTTCTGCCTCGAACATACGCTAAACAGTACTTCAGACCGGACCTGTCTATCGGATTGCCTGCCTGCCTGCCTCCCTGTCTGCCTGCCTGCCTGCCTCCCTGTCTGTCTGCCTGCCTGCCTGTCCGTCTTGTTCCGTCTCAGTCGTCGTCTTCGTCTCGTCTTATCCCCCTTTCATCGTTCGCAGACGGGCAACTGGAGAGGCAGACAGTGGTCAAGAGGTAAAAAGGTCGGGTGAGTCGACAACGACGAAGAAAGAACGCTCATCAGCCGTGTGGGAGAGCGCGGAGCCGGACGGATGGATGAGGTCTGATTCCGACGACGGACTCGTTCGATACCAAGAAAGCTTCCTTTCTAAGTGCTTTCAAGCAAAAGCCTAAAAGAAAATAGCCAGAAAAGATATATTTCGCGGTAAATTAGCAGAAAAAAAGAAACGTATATCGAAATAAAAGTTAGCGAGAGTTCTCCAGCCGCAAACAGAACCGGACCAGAAATAATCTCATTCCTTATTTATTTTTCTATTTTCGTTCAAGTTACAGCCTCGTAAACAATGAATTCGTAAAATGTTAAGAGTTTCAATAAAAGCCAGCCTTCAACTAACCACCCTCACACCAATATGGCACAACAACAATACGCGCTTATCCGGCATCACACAAAGTGAGTGCACAAAGCTCGAAGGCCAGCAGTGCTTGTAACTCCGACCGCCCCTTCCCTATCCGTGCATTGGATAGGGAAGGGGCGGTCGGTTGATGCAGTACCTGCAACAATCGAAAATTACCGAGGTCCTCGTTCTCACACGACCGGAAATTCCGCCACGCGGAAAGGGCGCTGAGGCGATGTCGATCGGTCGGCATGTACTGCTTCTACACACGTGGCAAAAACCTTGCGCTAGCCGAGTTAAGCCACTACACTCGTTTGACGCATGACTGTCGTGCAGCCCCCGAGTTGAAGTGCTTAATTCGGTCAGGGCAAGGTTTCCGCCACGTGTGCATACAGTGATGGCGATGGTGACTGTCATGTGTGCACCGTCCCCAGTGCCGCCGCGGACGGTGTGGTGCTCAGATGCTTGCTCACACTCCTCAGCACGATCATGTGTTGCTCAAACAGCAGAAAAGCGAAGTCACAACAGACAAAAAGCGCAAAAAAAAGACGCACGCACACATACACGCCATATGCTGGGCTATGCGGATTACCGAACCCTCCAAGGTTACTGGAGGGCACTCGGTGGCAGGCACCATTCGCACTAGTACGTGCCTGCTGGTGAGGACAGAAGACGGACATTTCCAACGGCATACCCCAGTTTCCATTGCGCTACCGAAGACATCTCATATCCTCACTTCCGACTTGCATAAGAACCGACAAGACTAAAAGGACGCCCGGCTCGGCGAACAGATAACGCAAGCTTGTGAAGAAATTGCGCGAACCGGAAGCTTCCTCCTAGACCAACGCCCTTTTTTCTAGCCTATTTGTATGTTTTGGCCCTCGACTGTCTGTCTATCTGTCTGTCTATCTGTCTATCTGTCTGTCTGTCTGTCTGTCTGTCTGTCTGTCTGTCTGTCTGTCTGTCTGTGAGTCTGCCTGAACCAGCAGGCCTATACACCGTAGGCACGAGTGTGAACCTTAACTTCATCGCAATTCGGTCGTGTTCTGTGACACAGCAGCCACGTGAACCAAATCAGGATTGCCATGCAACAACCAGAGAGTATGTCACACGGCGGTGTCGATGACGCTGCGCGCGACGTCCCGAGATATTGCTTCCGTCTACCACACACCCACGCCAATAACAACACGGAAGAGAACCGAGAATCGAGACACCTAAAAATCGAATTGGGGTCTCTCCGCCGCGCGGAAACAGGCAATGTCGTCAACAGTAGTTCTCCATCGCTTGGAGGATCAGTTTTCAATACCTGCAAAATAAAACGAATCCACGGCGCATAACTCAAGCCACGTATTGAGCATCCACCTCACCCATCATCCACTGAGGCAGGCATACAGAAATACAAATATAGTCAGTCAGAGACATCAAATCCAAGTCACAGACAACAGTGCTAGTACATCACACAGGAATCAGACACCAAATCCAAGTCACAGACAACAGTGCTAGTACATCACACAGGAATCAGACACCAAATGCAAGTCACAGACAACAGTGCTAGTACATCACACAGGAATTAGACACCAAATCCAAGTCACAGACAACAGTGCTAGTACATCACACAGGAATCAGACATCAAATCCAAGTCACAGACAACAGTGCTAGTACAATCACGCAGGAATCAGACACCAAATCCAAGTCACAGGCAACAGTGCTAGTACAATCACACAGGAATCAGACATCAAATCCAAGTCACAGACAACAGTGCTAGTACATCACGCAGGAATTAGACATCAAATCCAAGTCACAGACAACAGTGCTAGTACAATCACACAGGAATCAGATGTTTCAGCATGATCGAATGTGCACGTCGTTCACTCGCAATGCTAACCAGCGTTTTTGCGAGCGAGGTCCGCAATCCGCATGGCGAAGTCACGACCGTTGCACGTCTCTCTGTCTGTCTCACTATTCTCGTCTACGGAACGGAAAACCATGACGGCGCGACGGCGACGACCGTCCAACGGAAGCAGAAGAGCAAACAAGCCAACGCTTCAAGTGTGGAGTGCACCTCCATCCCCATCCATAGACCACACAGCACCATCATAACAGAAAGTCAGAACTCCCTGCACCTGCGCCAGCGCAAAAACAGGTCCCCAATTTTCGCGATAATTTTTGCGAGACACTCACCGCGACCACCGAAACAGGAACTTGTGGGACCGTCGTCTTCTTCGCCGTCGTCCTCGTGCTCGCCCTCGGAGGCATTCTGTCCCCGAGTTGCGACTGCGCTCACAGACAAAACACTCTCCACAAAAAAAAGCTTCGGGGCCTCTTCCGGTTGGAATTCCGTTGTCCTCGCGGGCGGATTGTCAATTCCGTCTTCTCCTTCGTTTTCCACGTGCCGCAGCTTGAAGTCAGTCAGGAGGTAGCTTTGTGTGCCAGCAGGAGAGGTGACACGACGATCAGCCAAGCAGATTGTGGTGCGTTGTTGGGCGAAGAAATGAGAGCACACACACTCACTGCTGCAGTCAAAGTTGATGCACCACCACCGCAGCGAGTCAAAAAGAGTGAGCCAAATGGACTAATTGCGTACGCACACGACGGCCAACGTGCAGACTGGCTCCGCGTACCACACACCAAACAAGCCAGCAACCAACAAGTTTTCCGTTTTCACAGCCAGCAGCAGCAGCAGCAGGCGCGGAGAAGGTTTCCTTGTTGCTGCGGCTGTGTGAAACACACAGTGAGAGCTCGTCTGTGTTGAGTATTTTGTGTCCTTGTTCGTGCAGAAATCACAATCGCTGTGCTGTTTCAGTTGGAAATTGATTGAAGGACAGGAACGAGCCCCAAAGCCCTCAAAAGCAGAAAGCACGATAAAAGGGTGGCTGGTTGCAGAAAAAATTAGAAGTTTGTGACCAGGACACACGCAAAACTCGGGGGGAAATTCACGAGCGAGGAAAATTCACGAGCGAGGAAAATCGAAATCACATTCACGCGCTGGTTTTAAACTTGCAAAATCGGCGTCGTCTTGCGACAACGACAACACGCGCGTGAGCTTAGGGGGCCGGAGATGGGCGCAATGGGCGTTTGGGGGGGCGGACTGAAATTTGTAATTCCAAGAGCAAGACGATCCAAAACCCGGAAATATTTCTCGAGAAGTGACTGCGATTTTGCCCGAACTATTCGGGTCATTGTTTCTCGTGCACTTGATAATCGTATTGTGCTAAGAATGCAAGCAGTCTACGGTCCAGCATGTGTCCACTTCCTGTCTTCGCACAACTTCCACGAGGTTAATTCCATACATGAGCGCCACCTGTCGGCCAACCCATTTTCATATTATTCCATATTCAAATTTCATTCGCTTGCATGGTCTACCAATGCACTCGACAACTTGGTACTGTTGGTCAGTATAGGTAAAGACCTGGGCGTGTATGTGTATAATGTGTTCCTTTTCCTCCAGAATCCTCCCCAAGTTCAGCAATTCCTATCAAGAAGCAATCAACAAGAGACTCAAAAGAGTGAAAAATTGGAGTGGTTCGGTGGGCTGGTGGCCTCTGGCACGGTGGTTCTCGCTTGTGAGTCAGTCCGACTCAAGACAGCAAGTATGCCGTACACTAGAACTGAGCGAAACCGGCTCAGGCGTCGGTGCTGTAGTAGGCGTAGGGCCGACACCCTTTCCAAGAGTCATCTAATGCTCGGCCATTGGCACTGCACGTGGTGAGTGATGATCAGGTAAAAACCCCTGAAAGCTGCCTCTTTCGCATTTGTGTACATTCTGGATTCTTCTGTTGCTGCTCTCTCTCTCTCAAAAAAACATTCAAAACTCTTCCAGAAACTCCTGGGCAACACTTGCCATCGGTTTGGATTTACAAACTACACCTCCCTAAGTGCTGGGTGGACCGTTAACCGCCATTGAGTCGGGTAAGTTGTTTTATTTCCCTTTTCTCACTTCCCCCCAATGTGTTTGTTTTGCTGCTGCTGGGTAGAGAAGCTATAGCGTCAGGGTAATGGAAAGCCGTTTGTTGTGCAGGGAGGATGAGAAGTGAGCTGCTTGATCGTCTGTCCTTTAAAGTGTGTTTGTATGTGTGCCAATTTGACAAGTAGTGATCATGATGTTGATGATGTTGGTGTGCTTTTAAATGGCTCGTGGTGATCAAGTCCTCATAGCACGCGATGGAGAATGAAGAGACACGACCTGCATTTGAATGGCCGTCTGATTAATGAATCGTTTAGAAGTCTTTGATGGTCATTAATTAAGAGTTTTTAACGCACATGAAAGTTGAAACGCTGTCGTTGGGGTTGAGGTAGTGGACGCTAGTCTTCAGCTGGTGGAGAAGTTACATTTGATTCGCGATTGTAGCTCGATCGGTTGATTGATTGATTGATTGACTACGGTGGAAATTTGAATTGTTGGTGAGTTTGTTTTTTCCTATTGTTTTCTTTATGAGCCCTTGGGGTGGCTCTACATTTCGGGTGGAAAGTCTCAAACATATTGATCTCTTCTGTGACTATTCGAGGTAGCTTTTTTCCTAAAAGTTGTTGTGAGTTTTGATAATCGTTTCATCAGCCATGCTGATTGATGACAATTATTTTTAATTGATTGCTTCATTGATTGAGCTGGATTTGAATATCAAACTGAGGGCATTGTTGTGTTTCCGGTTCTCTTTCCAAAATAACTCCCTTTTTTCACACACCTTATCTGCACGAAATAATCGATTGATTGATTGAGATTTCCGACTTTTATGACGCGCAGTTGTGTGACGAGAGGAGGCGTTAGTCATCGAGCTGTGACTTTGATTAGATATCGTTCTCGATAAATGCCCTCACACACACACACACAGACACACAATCATCAGAGGCTAACTTTAGTCTTTAGCCAGCGTGCGACAATGGATTTTAGTATAAATTTAGCACCTCCTTATGACGTGTGTGTGTGTGTGACCCGAGATTCTCCGAGGAGTCCTCTGTGTGATTAATGGATGATTTGTCTTTCAGACGAGGATTGATCAAAGGACTGGGATATACATTGAGAAGCTCTTGGGAGACGGGGTGTGAAAGATGCAGACGATAAAATGCGTGGTGGTGGGCGACGGAGCCGTGGGAAAGACCTGTACGAACTGCTGCAACGAAGCTTTTGGACTCAGAAGACATCTCTTGAATTGAGAAATTGTATATTGTGCTTTCTGTTTTCATCCCAGGTCTTCTGATTTCTTACACGACAAACAAATTTCCTTCGGAATATGTGCCGACGGTAAGTGAGCAAGCAGCCGTAATAAAACGACGCACATACACATGCATGCACACACACGAAGTGGGTCAACCTTTTTTATTGGCTCTCAAGGTATTCGACAATTACGCCGTGACGGTGATGATCGGCGGTGAGCCGTACACTCTGGGACTGTTTGACACGGCCGGGCAAGAGGATTACGACCGTCTCCGTCCGTTGAGCTACCCGCAGACCGACGTGTTCCTCGTGTGCTTCTCCGTCGTCAGTCCGTCGTCATTTGAGAATGTCAAGGAGAAGGTATTGCCGTTGATTGGTTGATTTATTTATTTACACGTAATTGATTGATTGATTTACACGTTCATTGATTGATTGATCTACACGTCCATTGATTGATTCATCTACACGTCCATTGATTGATTCATCTACACGTCCATTGATTGATTGATTTAGAGCTACCTGAAGTGGATTGGGTTTGGGTGCAGCGTTGTTTGATTGCCTGGCTGATGATGATTGTGTTTTTGTTCGGGTGTAGTGGGTACCGGAGATAACGCATCACTGTCAGAAGACGCCGTTTCTGCTTGTGGGCACGCAGATTGATTTGCGGGACGATCCGTCCACGGTGGAGAAGCTCGCGAAGAATAAGCAGAAGCCGATAAGTTCCGAGCAGGGGGAGAAGCTCGCGAAGGAACTACGGGCGGTGAAATATGTGGAGTGTTCTGCACTAACGCAGGTTTGTTCGGGTGAATGTCCGCCGGTTCGGTTGGTGTGCTAAGTAGTCGTCAAAGTTGCCCGTTTCCAATTTCTCAAACCATTGGCTGACGGATGTCTGCTGCCACTGCGGCTGATATCAAACAGCAAATGGAACAAAAAAGAACCATTACGTTGGGATTGAATTGAGGGACTTTGCGATGTTTTAACTGAATTTACTCCTAGGCAGTCTGTTTCCCTTGTCCTTGAATGTCTGTCATCTGGTTGAGTTTCGGCATATGTTCATCCCGTATTGGTTACTTGCTCTCATTAGAATATTGGTTTTTTTACTTGCAGAAGGGATTGAAGAACGTCTTTGACGAAGCCATCCTCGCAGCCCTCGAACCGCCTCCTCCGCCCAAGAGGGCCAACATGTGCAGGCTTTTATAAGGGCCCTCAGTCCCGCCCCCATCCGACGGACTGGGACACCATATCCCGCGTTTGCCTTGCGACATTCTCTTCCTTTGACGATTATGATGATGATGTTGGGATAATTGTTTCTGCTGTGGATTCATTTCTTCCACCGACCACACCCCCGTTTCTTGTTCATTTTTTTTGGCTGGCGGCATATCCAGACACCCTCGGTTCTGCAGCCACCAGACACACCTTCTCCGAATGCGAATGACGGGATGGGACGTGTTGGATGCGCAGGACCTGGAACGGATGATATAACCCTTATTTTCGGCTAACACAATTTAGATTTAGATTGATTATAATAATATCGTAGCTTGTTTGATTTTTACAATGGGCGCGATGGGGACGCATTGATTTTACCACACAGCTAGTGTCGTCGTGGTGCGGCATTCTCGCGTGCGTTGCTTTTCGTGGTTTCTCATGCGTGTATGTTTTTTCTAATATAACTGTAAGCGCGGCTTCCTGGCTCTTTTCTTGGGCGCAGCCTCCTGGCTCCTTTCTTGGGCGCTGCGCACGGCGCGGTGACGCTCCATCAAATGTGGCAGTTTGCAGTCTGTCCAGTCGGCAACTTTCTTTCCCCGAGTCTTTGATGGCTGCTGTTTGTACCTTTATGTTTAGTGTCTCTTTGTCAATCGCAGAAAGAACCCTTTGCTCATAAAAAGACGTGGTGCTTCTCAAGTTCGCACGAACGGATCCGCGCACAGGTGACGGGAACTGACAACTTGGCTCAGTCAAATTTGAGCTGGTTATCGAAGTCCAGATTGCAGTCACAAGATTGGTTTCTCGATTAACCGCGTCCTGGTTCCTGGGCACAATTTCGGACAGTTCAGTTAACGGATAGATCGATTGATGGATTACTTGATTGGTCGTTGCGTTTTGATCAATAGATTAATTCACTATAACAGCTTTTCCTACTGTAGATAAAAGTTCAAGACAACAACAAAAAGCTAATTCTTCACGCACAGGATCGATAAAACCTCAAGGCCCCGTGTCTTAAGGATAGTGTTAATAACAGAAGTTGCATTGCCACGCGAAAGCTCTATGCTAATACGCTGAAGAAGATATTCCGTGGCCCTTTTCTCCTCCGTATGGTCAGTGATCTTCTTTCCGATGTCCGAAATTAGTTCCTTTGCTTCTTTCCCCCAGACACCAAATGTTTCGAATGCGACGGGAACGAAGATGAAACGTCCCTTCCGACACAAAACGACACAAGTCTCGATATGTGCGGTGCTTGGTCAGCTCCGCGTCGTGTGCTGCTCGGCCTGCGGTCGAGGTAGATCCGGCAATGTGAGAGGGTGCCATAGTATTCCAGACGGTCACATCGCAAACCAGCGCTTTGCCTTGTTTCCATGGGACCATCGACATAACGTCCGGTCTTTTGCCGTCCCGCCGCACCAACCCTGGTGGCTTGCGGATCGCCGGCACGGACGCGCTAATGAGGGCACGTTTCAGGACGTCGTTCAGGGAGGAGTGACGGCTGTATCGAACAGCGTTTAACTTGCAAAACAGTCCGTGGTGTCCGTTTTCATTGACTTCCTTCTCGCACGTACACCTGTGAGGAAGACAAACAACCGCACCCAAACGCAACGCGACTGTCACACGCAGGGACGCGTCATCCAACAAGTTAACCAGACTGGTAGTGGGCAATGCATTCAGCCACACTCCTGCCTCCTTCGTTTCCACTGCCATAACGTGCCTTGTCTCTATCTGTGGTAGTCGAATGCATGCTCTGCGCAGTGTAGTCGATCAAGGGGTTTTTCCAGAGCTTCTGCATCCTCAGCTCAGACGGGGGGGGGGAAGCGGTCGCTGTTGTTCACCGTCGGGTTGGTTCAGCGGTAGCGTCGTCCAAGTCGACATCCGGAAAGATCTGCTACATCAGGGGAAATACAGAGTAAATCGAGGCGAGATACGCCGGGAGAGATAGTTCAACTGTCTGCCATATGCCTGACCTGAAGGGTAGCTTGTCGCCATAGACAGTCGGACATCAACAGATTGAGCGGTAGACGTTGATTGATTGCACAATTGTTTTACTGTTTCTACTATTACTACTACTAACGACTATTACTATTAATACTCGTACTACTACTACTATTACTACCTGTACCTTCTGTTACAACTACTATTATTACTATTACTACTAAATTATTATTACTATTATTACTACTATTATTACTATTACTATATTACTGTTACTCGTACTATTGTGTTACTATTTGAAATCTCGCTTGATTGATTGAATTTGTTTGCCGTCCCTTCTGTGCGCTTAACTTTATGTGGTCATATATAATTGTGGTTTGCATTGAGTGTTGAAAAGGTATGCTGTGCTATTCAGTGCATGACATTCCTTCCTTGCTGTTCGCAGTAAGATAAAAACTGGCGTGGATCTCAACATTCGTCACCATTTGAGTTGGACTCCTCTGCATGTCGCAGCAATCACTGGACGTGCCAAGTGCGAAGCCGATTGGTAGTGGTTGTTGTTCGGATCGAAACCTGGTGCAGCAGTTGATTGCGGCCGGTGCTGAAATTAACGCCCCGGATGAGTTCACCAGTGTGTACGCAGTTTCTGAGACGAAACAACTGCACTACCGAAAATTTCTGTGAACCGCCCTTCTGCGTTGACAGGCGAAAAAGCACCATAAAGTAGATATTAATCGGGATCGCGCTGTGGTGGACGCTATTGCAGATGCTTATAACGTTTGATAAGGAGGAAGAAGCATGAAATGATTTGATATACATAAACTCAATAGAGGGGCTGGTAAACGGACAGGCAGACAGGCAGACAGGGAGACACACAGACACACAGACACACAGACACACAGACACACAGACAGACACACAGGCTGACAGACACACAGACACACAGACAGACAGACAGACAGACAGACAGACAGACAGACAGACATGCAGGCTGACAAACAGACAGATAGCCATGACAGGTAGGCAGGCCGATGCAAATGTGATCACCTTCCCGTAACACACGTTTATAACTTGTCAGGTCTAGGTGGAGCACAGGATTGTTAACGAAATAGCCGCAGCGCACGGACAAGGACTACTTTTTCCAGTTGGACTTGTTACATGGGTGAGCTATTGCAAAGCTGAGCAGTCTCACATGTGACGCGTACTGTTATTTGAATTGTTACTTCTTAACGCAACCAGACCGCTAAATCCGTACCGCTAATTTCATTGCCGCTACTTCCGCTAATTGCAATCACCGCTACGCTGACGAACTTGACCGCTAATCCCGCTAAGCGTAGCGGGTTTAGCGCATTTAGCGGCCGCTAAAGTCCTCCGCTAAATTAGCGGCACAGCTCTGCGAGTCCCTAGATGTATTTTAAACGCATTTTCTGCACAAATAATTGATTGCTTGATTGAAATTGTCGAATTTTATGACGGACAGTGTGAAGGGAGGCGTTAATCATCAAGCTGTGACTTTGATTAGATGTCTTTGATTAGACTAGATCAAACCGTTTTCGATAAATGCCCTCACACACACACACACAATTACCAGAGGCTGACTTTAGTCTGTAGCCAGCTCGGACAAAGGATTTAAATATGACTTTAGCACCTCCTTACGATGTGTGTGTTTGATCCGAGACTCCGAGAAGTTCGCTGTGTGATTAATGGGTTGTTTGTCTTAAAGACGAGGATTGATCAAAGGACTCGGATATGCATTGAGAAGCTCTTGGGAGACGGGGTGTGAAAGATGCAGACGATAAAATGCGTGGTTGTGGGCGACGGAGCCGTGGGAAAGACCTGTACGTACTGCTGCAACGAAGCTTTTGGACTCAAGAGACATTTCTTGACTTGAGAAATTGTATATTGTGCTTTCTGTTTTCATCCCAGGTCTTCTGATTTCCTACACGACAAACAAATTTCCTTCGGAATATGTGCCGACGGTAAGTGAGCAAGCAGCCGTAATAAAACGGCGCTCATACATGAACACACGCGAAGTCAACCTTTTTCTATTGGCTTTCAATGTATTCGACAATGACGTCGTGATGGTGATGATCGGCGGCGAGCCGTACAACCTGCAACTGTTTGACACATCGGGGCAAGAGGATTACGACCGTCTCCGTCCGTTGAGTTACCCGCAGACCGACGTGTTTCTCGTGTGCTTCGCCGTCGTCAGTCCGTCGTCATTTGAGAATGTCAAAGAGAAGGTATTGCTTTTGATGGATTGATTGATTGATTGACTGATGTACAGCTCCCTGATTCTAAAGTGGATTGGGTTTCGGTGCAGCTTTGTTTGTTAGCCTGGCCAATTATGATGGTGTTTGCTCTGGTATAGGTACCAGAGATAACGCATCACTGTCAGAATACGCCCTTTCTGTTGGTGGGCACGCAGATCGACTTGCGGGACGATCCGTCCAC
>LRSR01008138.1:0-10203 GCA_001579985.1 Hypsibius dujardini
CAATTCAAAAATTATGAAGTCTGAAAAGCAGGAAGAGAGTAGAAATGACTCGTAAACTTTTGTCAAGACGTTTTAAACGAGGAGCAATGGCTTGCTTGATTGATTGATTGATTGCAATATCTCCACACAAAAATAATTCCCACGCCAACCAGCTCAGTAATAACAGGTTTCAATAGCTCCACCGCAATCGCCTCTTTCCGATCCGTAAGTAAATAAATTTGGCATCTCAACCACGCACAGACAACCGAAAAAGTAAAATTTTGTCAAGAGGATAAAGGATCAAGTTCTAAAGGATAAACGAGGAGCGATTGCTTGATTGCTTGATTGACTGCATTATCTTCACACACAAAATAATCCCCACGCCAACCAGCTCAGTAATAACAGGTTTCGGTAGCTCCACCGCGATCATCTTTTCCCGATCCGTAAGTGAAAAAACATTGACATCTTAACCACTTACAGGCAACCGAAAAAGTAAACTTTTGTCGAGAAGTTCTAAATGATAAACGAGGAGCAATTGCTTGCATCCTTGATCGATCGATCGATTGATTGATTGCAATATCTTCACCCAAAAATAATTCCCACACCAACCAGCTCAGTAATAACAGGATTCGGTAGCTCCACCGCAATCATCTCTTACCAATCCGTAAGTGAAAAAAGTTTTGCATCTTAACAACTTACAGGCAACCGAAAAACGAAATGCTGGTCGTCCAAAAAGTCCACTCGACACTGCATCTGCTTGCCGGACGACGCGGATCCCACCACCGACGGCTGATTCCCCGAGGTCTGCCGCGACAGGTTCATATCGAGCGGCTGACCACGCGGTGCGGTTACGCTCGTGGCCGCGGACACAACCATCTCCTCATACGGGGGGGGGAGGGCAATTAATTAATCAATGCGGGGCAATTAATTAATTAATGCGGGGCAATAATCCAGTTTGTCATCGTGCAAAATTCCTCCAAAACGCAATTCGCCGATAATACAAATATTTTGCACACAGGGCAGCTCCAATTCTGGAAAAAGACAACAAATAATAACTTCAGGTGTCACGGTAAACAAATCAGGCAGTGGTGCGTGAAAATAAAGGCAAAATAAAGGCAAAATTTAAACAACAACAAACATCGCATTGTTAGAAATTCGTGCGATTCAATTCAAAACGAGCGTTGGCGACAGGGAAACGGACCGAAATCAACGCCGCTGCCCAGTGAGAATCATTCGGCAGTTTCTTCGACTGATGGGTTTTAATTAGGCATTTGGCGCTTTGCCCACAGGGAGAAATTTGCAAAGTGCCGATGAAAGTAGTGGTGACATTAGGCAAGCTGGAAATTTTTACAGTGCGGAATAAAATATCGGCGTTTTTAATGATGGTTTCATTATTCATGCAGCCCGAAAAAAAACCGGGATCGCCAAGAGGTCTACTCAGCACTCACCTGTCACATCAAGCGGAAATGGATAATCCTCCCATTATTATTATTATTATTATTCCTCCCTTGAACACTTGGTCGGGCGAGTGTGTGCTCGGTATGGTGATTTAACAAAATGATACTCCACGATGCGTGTAGAACGGGCCACGATTGATACTCTGTGTTCAAGACGATGAATAAGGCAATCTCGGTGAATATATATCGCTGGAAGGTAAATTCCTTTCTATCCAGCGCTCGTCTCTATGAAAAGCGAAAAGCGAGAAGAGCGTGTAGTGTACACATGGACTATGTACAAGCCAAAGAACATTCCGTGGATATTCTTACGGCAAATGAAATGTCTCCCGCGTCCCGTTACACGGCTGACCACAAAGTTGTTGAATGAACGAGAGACAGAGAGAGAGATGTGCCAAATTCCCCGTGAATCATGGAGTTGTACACACGTGGCAAAAACATTGCGCTAACCGAATTAAGCACTCTAACTCGGGGACTGTGTACAACAGCCACAGAACGAGTGTAATAACTCAACTCAGTTAGCTCAAGGTTTTTGCCACGTGTGTAGCACGACTCCGTCCGATGCGGTAACGCCGGCAACAATGTGATTCGTTCACGAACATTAACGCCCCGCCCTTATTTCCACTACAACCAATGGTGAAAATCGTTGCATCACAGTCCCGCCCTCTTTCCAGTCAATGGGCAGCGTGTGGGCGCGCACACGGTGCCCTGTGACGTCATGCCGTTCTGTCTACTGACCAATCAGAAATGGGCAATTCGACTGCAGCCTCTAGTGTGCCGTCCCATCCTTCATATGTGTAAGTGTAACCCATGTGTTTCCGGATCCGCTCATCATCATCATCATCCTTGCCTGCCCCCTCTGGTTTGCGTTGGGTCGAGGGCGGTTGGATGTTTGCGAACACATCAGCCCGATGGCGTGCGTGTATGTGTGGAGGGAAAGAAGTCACTGCGAAGATGAGCGGGAAAAAATAAATTGACCTAGATTTTTGATCCCCTAAGATGAGCGTGAGCACTCCACTCAATGCCTGTTTTCTCAGCGCATTCATGCAAAAAGCAAAAGTTACAGCGAGCCATGCGATATATCAACTGAACACGTAATCCTTTTTTTGCGGATATGTCTGTCTGTCTGTCTGTCTGTGTCTGTGTCTGTGTCTGTGTCTGTGTCTGTGTCTGTGTCTGTGTCTGTGTCTGTGTTTGTCTGTCTGTCTGTCTGTCTGTCTGTGTGTCTTTGTATGTGTGTTTGTTGTAGTTGTTACATCATCAAACTTGATTCAAGCACCGTCGTGTGTGTGTGTGTGTGTGTGTGTATGTGTGTGTGATGAGATGGGATGGGGTGAACTCTAGAGAACTAACACATTTCCCAGGACGGTTTAGTTACACAGTAGTCTGTTCACCAGCCGCACGACTAGGACCACTAGCACTCTCATGTGAGTGTTTGGACGGCTATTATGCTGTGTGGCAAAGTTATGAGTTCGTGGCGCGCACGAGGACCCACACGACTATACGAGTGATGAGGTCCAATTCGAGATTGAAAACGTTGATGAATTCAATACACATTTCGTTAATTAGCTCGAAGCACGCAATGTGTGTGATATTATTTGTTCGAATACTCTGTCACCTGAGCGGGCGCGGAAAAAACGTGAGCCTCCGCGTCTCTCCAGAAATTTTGCCGCAAAAAGTGACCGGGTTCGCCGCACCGGGGCAGGGTCTTTCCGTTTTGACACGCAGGTGAAGAGAGAACACTGAAGTTCGGCTCGTGGGGCATTACATACATTCATTCCACACCATGATGGTCGGTATATCTAACTTGGGAAGATTTTCAGATGTAGATTTCAAAACGACTCCATATTATTTTTTCTCAAAGACTCATTCATATAACGAATAAAAAAATTATTCCACCGGCTGAGCCTAAAAATATTTTTCAGATCAATTAGTGAAACTTTTGGGGAATAGACGTTCAGTCAGCAGTCTACGCCGTCGATTGATTGCTTGACTGGTTAAAATTACCCTACAAGTAGTCGATTGATTGCTTGACTGGCTATAATTCACCCTACAACAGTCGATTGATTGTTTGATTGGTCAAACTTGTGTGACTTGTGTAACTGTGTATGCGTGTGTGTCTTTGGGAAAAATAAATGCACAGACACACGATAAATTAAAATTTGTGTTCCTTTTGCCTGTGCCGTGCCGTGCGGCGTTGTATGCGTCAATAAAAGAACGCATCCATTCATTCGGAGGGTCTTCGAGGCTGCCTCAAGTGACCATTTACATGCACAGATACTGTAAAGTTCGGACCACATGGTGCTGATTTTTAGATCCACCCGTATATTATGACTGCAGTGAACCATAGTGTATGCAGTCATAATATACGGGTGGGTCTAAAAATCAGCAAAAAAAAAAAAAAAAAAAAAAAAAATATATAATAAATAAATATATAAATAATAATATGGAGTCGTTTTGAAAATCTGCATCTGAAAAGCTTCCCAAGTAAGTGTGTCATCCCGGAGCATATACAATCATCGGTCGGTGACCGGCGAATAAAGCGGATCACGTCTTGATTTTGCGGTATAGTTGGTTCAGAATAACAAAACCATGCACTATTTAATTCTACTGCGTTGGGTTTATGTCTTGCATAGAAGGAAAGTTGTTATATTCAACGTCTTTTTCCTCGGCGTCTCACTTTTCGTATTTTATTTTTCTTTTCTTTTAAATTTAAATTTCTCTTTCAGGAAACAATCAGTGTATGCATCGAATGAGTTTTTCCTGACACTATTCCATACGAAATTCAATTTCGTATCGATTGCCATGAGCGAATACTTTTCGGAGATCAAGGGGCGGGGCTTTGTGTGCTTTTCCAAGCGGACTGGGATTTTGATCTTAGTCTCCGAAGATTGGCCGACAGCTTCGCCATTTCTCAACTCTGAAAATTTTTGAGTCAATGCTAATCGATTCCAAATTGAATTTTGTCTGAGAGAATTAACATTATGTCTGCTGAGTTTCACCTCCCGCGAATTGCGACTGACTACCTGTAGGCCGGAAAAAGAAATACCCTCTCAACAAAATGGGTGACTAAGAATAGTGCGGACTCTTACATGCCGCGTAGAGAACGGTGCGATGTTTTAAGTATTCGATCTTCGTTTATTCCGTTCCCTTGTGTGTTCAGACATCAAAACCGGGCAAGGATCTCGCGTGTGAGAAACACAATAATGCCCGTCAGACAGACACAGACACCCGTCACCAACAGCTCGGTCTCATCATCCCAGGGAAAAGTCAAGTTTCAATGCCGCCGAGGTCATCACTGCACACTTCCGCATATGCAAACAATATCCAATCAGCCAGAGCAGCTTCATCCATCCATGCTCATTCATCCTTTGAATATACAAATATATATTGGTTGCCTACGGAGTCCCTAAATTCCCCCTTACGCATTGCTGCTGACAATTCGCCCAACGCACCGTTGCGGAATGCAAACTGAGCTCCTCTTCCAGGGGGGAAGGACCACCAGCCAACCCGTTGTTGGTTCTCCAGCACATGACACCTAAAAAATGTGTTCACGCACCATACAACACGCACACACAGACACAGACACAAACACGCAGGCACACACAAACACAGACACAGACACAACACGCAGACACAGACACAGACACACACACGCAGGCACACACAGATACAGACACAGACACGCAGGCACACACAGACAGAGACACGCAGGCACACACAGACACGCAGGCACACACAGATACAGACACAGACACGCAGGCACACACAGACACAGACACACAGAGACCAATTACACAGCTTTGTCTCCGGAGCACTCTGTTGTTCGTTGACTCGAATAGGGAGCGCGACGGCGCGGCAAGGGATCGGAGGACGATCGATAAGGCGTGAAATGGCTATCTCAAATAGCGCTTTTACTACGCGACTCAACAGAAAAAATGTCCAAAAAAAACCCGCCCAAATGACACCACACCATGGCGGATAAAAAATCGATCTCGCCTGGAGCTGCTGCTGCTGCTGCGGAGGAGGAAGAGGATGCCATCCCGGAACCGTTTCGTTAGCGGAAGCTGTAGTAGCACCTCATGTGGTGCAATCCCTTTTTCACTTGGGAAAAAAATTTCCTTGTACTGTAATTGCTTTTCAGATTCACCAACTTCACTGGCTGTTCTAGCGCAGTTTAAATATCGTGCTTGAATTTAAATAAAATATTAAATAAATTTAAAGTCACCAGCAAAGATTATTTAAATAAAAAATGTATTTTACTTAAAAGAAAATCCAAATTTTCAACTATAAATTAAGATTTTAAATAAAATATCTTAAACCTTCAGGAAAATTTAGTGATTTTTAAATATCACTTTTTACATTACATTTTCTGTATTTTCATAAATTTAAATGGATGAAAATATCTTTTATTTAAAATTAAAAGCCGCTCTTTGAACTAAATGAAATATCTTTTAAATAAATTAAATCAAAATCAAAATTATTATATTTATATTTTGTATATTATATTTAAAATAAAAAAACCGCTTTTTGAGCCATTTAAAATATCTTTTAAAATATATTTACATAATACTACGCTGTTCGTAATTTCCTAGGATGTCTCGGAGCATGAGACTTGGGAGTCCTGTTACACACATGGCAAGAATTTTGGGTGGCAGAGTTCGAGCCATCAGGATGGTCTGAGTTTGAGCCATCAAGGTGGTCTGAGTTTGAGCCATCAGGGTGGTCTGAGTTCGAGCCATCAGGGTGGTCTGAGTTCGAGCCATCAAGGTGGTCTGAGTTTGAGTCACTCTTGGCTAGAGCTTGCCACTGCTTTTTCCTCAATCTTTGATTTAATTCCCGGCCCAGCGGAAAATTGAGCGAGCTGCTCTAAATTTCACTAAAATCAATCAATCAAACAAGTTCAACCAATCAATCACTTGAGTAAAGACTGCATGTTCAGCTGTGGTCAAGGGCGCGTGCGCGCGGTGACTTAATTCGGCTCGAACTCGGACCACCATTTCTGGCTTAAAGTTTGCCACCCAAAATTAAGTTCGCCACCTAAAGTTGTGGACACGCGTGTAGTTGGATGAAAACGAGCAAACTGTAAGTTTATTATACAGAACGAATGGACAAGAAATCTCCACCGCCGCCCAAAAAGCGGGCCAGCGGCACGAAAGAAGTTTGTCAGCAGCAGCAGCGGCAGCAGCATTGCAAAAAACGAAGCCTCCCACGTCGATTGCGCACACCAAGAGCCCGTAGAGATAGATTTTAGAATAATAAAAGAGTGAATGAGACAGAAAATCGACCGCACAATTTACTGCAATTTTATACAACTTATTTTGTCGTCCGTGGTAAAAAATAAATGTATGTCCTAATGAAATTAAATTCGAATCAGCGCGGGGGAATTATGCGACGTACTGATAGACGGACCTACAAAAAAAGAGTGAAAGTTAAAGGAGACCAGAAAACGAAAGTCGTCGCTGGACTTGCCTATTTTCCGCAGTGCGTGATAAATATTCGCGCTCGATGAGACCTTCAATGCGTTTCTTGATGGTCATTGGCCCGGGCGCGAAACGCTGATTCAGCTGTTCGACCACCTCGGCTACCAGCTGAGCATGCGGCATCTTCTTTCGCGCCTTCATGATGCGAACGATGGCGGCTTCGATCTCGTGCTTCCGATCCTCATCCACCTTGGCGCGAGTCTCCACGCGGTCCTGTTCTTGGTCGTTCTTGCCGGGAACTGGACAGGGACAGAAGGCATCACCACAAATGTAGGCAGGTTTACATTGTTTAAACAGACATGCCAGACAAACAAATAGGCAAGCAGACATACATACAGAAAGACAAACAGAGAGACAGACAAACAAAGAGACAGACAGACAGACAGACAGACAGACAGACAGGCAGACAGACAGACAGACAGCAGGCAGACAGGCAGACAGACAAACAGATAGACAGACAGCAGACAGACAGGCAGACAGGCAGACAGACAGACAAACAGACAGGCACCTACTTGTCTGAATTTTAACTCTGTGATAGCGCGATGTGAAAGAATCATTCACAACGAAGCTGGTCGAATTCTCTGCAAGGAATCCAGAAATGATTCTGTTGACCCCCAAAACAGTATTCCCAAACACGAGGCGTGTAATAAGTACCGAATTCCGGAGTAACAGGACCCTGGCGGGAGAGGATGCGTTGCTTCCCCGTCACCACACTCAGTAAGGTTCGCCGCAAATCCTTGTCCGGTATCTTGGTGGCCTCCAACAGGTCCCCGAAGGTCCACTGGCGCTGCTGGTTGAAGAGCATAAAGACGCAGATGTGGTAGGTCGATGCCGTGAGAATGTGTTTCCGGACGCCCTTGGCACCGGCGGAGACGACAGAAGTGTTGCTGCCGCTGGGCCCGGCTTCGTCGCTGAGGGGCGGGCCGTAGAACTGAGCGTTCAGGTCGCCGGTACCGAGATTCGGCTGCAGGGTCAGCTGGCGCCCATTGTGTTTGGACAAATAGAACCTGGAAAGCAAAACGATGACCAGGACCAATTGTGAATCAAGAAACAAGAAGCAAAGAGGCAGAAGATATCCCAGAATGGATTCAACCGCTCGCCTTCAGGACGAAGCCGTTCGACAAACGTACTTCTTAAACTCGTCAAACGTAGTCTGAACGAGAGCCGGAAGGGAAACGTCCGCTTGGCAGGTCGCCATCGGCCAAAATCCGGTTGTGAGAACATGAACGGAAAGATCAATCGGGAGTCGAACCTGAAAGAGGCCATAAACACCGCATTAGATTACGGTTCCACAGTGAAATCTCATTCCACACAGTGGAATCTCATTGCAGACAGTGGAATCTCATTCCAGACAGTGGAATCTCATTCCAGACAGTGGGATCTCATTCCAGACAGTGGAATCTCATTCCAGACAGTGGGATCTCATCCCAGACAGTGATTCCAGACAGTGGAGTCTCATTCCAGACAGTGGAGTCTCATTCCAGACAGTGAGATCTCATTCCACACAGTGGAATCTCATTCCACTTTTCCAGTCATTCCATTTTTAACGACCAATTACCGCATTCTGATTGGTGTGGTCCTTAAATTCGTCATTGATACTCTTGGACAGCGTGATATCCTTAAACATTCCTTCCAGCTTGGATGTAAACTGATAGCCACACTCCTGCTTCAACTTAGCAATCATGGCCTTTTCGGAATCATCGGAAGTGGACCGGTTGAAGAGCAGCCGCTTGGCCAGATGCTGCTTGTAGTACCGCTCAAACACGTCCTTCTCCTGGAGGAAACGGAACAGGATCATGGCGCGGTCCAGCACGGCTTCCAGTTCCTGCTCCGAGACCTGTAGAGAACAGAACCAAACTCGTCGAGCCCGGAAGACCGGTGAACACGCTTCCCCTTGCGACATACATCTTTGTTGCCCTTTTTCAGCTTGTCGTCGACAAACAGCGACAGATATTCCGGCGAGCGCTGATTGATGTTGAGGAACGATTCAAACACACTCGAGATCATCTGCTTGAAACGTCGATCATTGTTGAAAGACTGACACAGGAACTTGTCGTAGTGGTCCTTCAGTTCCAACAGGCTCTGTGAATCAACAATAAATCCACAATACAAGTCGAACCACGAAGCGAGCAGTCGTAGAGAGGTTCCCGTACCGTCACATAGTGAACGGGATTCTTCTGGACGTTCTCGTCCTCTGTGACGAGGTCCTTGCCCTGTGTCTTGAGATGTTCGCTGATGTGATTCAGCATGGTCTTCATCCCGTCCGTAACGCGATTGAACAGCTTATACATACAAGCCATATCTGAAACAGAACAATATTCTAATCTCGCTAGAGTAGGGATGACAGCATCCAACAATGCAAACTGTCGTTTGGGTTGAATTGATTGGCTGATTGATTGGCTGATCAACCTCCAGTTGATTGGCTGATTGATTGGCTGATCAACCTCCAGTTGATTGGCTGATTGATTGGCTGATCAACCTCCAGTTGATTGGATAGTTTGATTGTTTGATAGCCCGAAGCGAAAGCCAGATCTGCGTACCTTCGTAGCGCTGATTCTCCACCATCGAGATGACTCCGCCGTTGGGCATACTCACCACCGTCTGCATGTGTCGCACGATGAGCTCGTCCTCGACCACCTTCACGATCGGCGCCTCACTCGAGTTGTCCAGGTAGTGCTTGGCGCGTTCAGTCTCCTCCACCAACCGCTGCTCGACTCGGTGGATGTAGACGGATGCGCTGTTCTCCGCCAAGTAGTTCTGCGCCTCCAACTGAAATTCCAACGAGATTTGTAAATCAGGCAATCCCTTCTAGCCCTGGCAATATTCACAGGCTTACCCTAAAGAAATCGCGGGACTGCTCCAGGAAGGGAATCTCAAAGTCCTCCTCGTAGGCGTTGCGCTCGCCCACTCCGATCAGCATGAGCATCTTACACGCATCCTTCACACTCGGCCGGTCAATCACCTCACCGCGGCGCTCCCGAGCAATCATATCCAGCAGGGTGTCGCGTAATTTGTCGCGGACCTCGCCAAAGTGCAGCACGTGGTCGCGGAACAGAATCAAGCCGAGGTTGTAGACGTTCTCCACACTGCCTTGCTGGACGTACACCCGATCCTACAAGGACATCCAGCAGGTAAGTTTTGTGTACAGTCAACCACAAGAGATTGAGTACACCGGATGGTCTGGGCTATGGGCAATTGGGGCGGGGCAGGAGGTGGGCAGGTGGTTGAGTACACTGGGGTCCGAGGTATGGGCAAAAGGGCGGAACAGGGGGTGGTCAGGTGGTTGA
>LRSR01008141.1:0-14711 GCA_001579985.1 Hypsibius dujardini
AGACAGACAGACAGACAGACAGACAGACAGACAGACAGACAGACAGACAGACAGACAGACAGACATTGCACTCTGTGCAGAAATAAACCTGAACAGTTATACCTAAATTTTGCCCTTTTCAGGTGTGAATGTGAAAAAGGCAAAGCCGTTGGCCTCGTCCAAACCCGCGATGAAACCGACCGGAAACACCTACGTCGACCCGGCCATCACCTATCTTCGTGTATGGAAATCGGCACGCTCGGCCTGGTCATTCCAGAAAGTTCGCCAGGTCTGGCTCCTGCGAAACTGGCGCGATCGGCTCAAGATGAATGACGACGATTTTCTCATTCTGATCGACTACCTTGCCGACTTGAAGGGTGGCAGTCGAGTCAAGACCATTGATGAAGCCAAGGCTATTCGGGAGGAGTATGAGAACAGTGAAACGTACGGAGCTGATGATGAGTTGAAAAAGAAACTGTATGAACGTGCTGGACGGATCGTTTCTGCCTTATCACCCGTCGAAGCTTCCGAGGATGTCTAAAACCTCTTATTGCTGTGTCGTTGTATTAAATATTTGTTACGCCGGAGCTTCGACTTTTGTTAAATTAAATAAATCGGCAGCCTACGTATGATAAATCCATTACAAAAAGTTGACTTTGAAAAAATGTACACTAGGTCGTTGGCCTAGTGAAACAAGCTCTAACGGTTGAGGTACATTTGATATGGTCCTTTTCCGTCCGCCAATCCATCAAATCGTCACGGCAAACAGACAATAGACAGATAGGTAGACATAGACGATGCAGACGCAGACAGACAGACAGACAGACAGATAGACAGACAGACAGACAGAGGCAGACAGACAGACAGACAAACCTACTGTATGGACAAGCAGACAGACAAACTGGCATACATACAAGCAGTTATGAAGTGGAATATATTTGCGTTTTCATTGTGTCATGTCGAGTGAAAGGGTCAAGAATCGGGGTGAAAAAGAAGGTGTTTTTATTAGCATTAAACTGTTGTTAGTGGAGAAAGGCCAACAGAATGAGGATAATGCACGCTGGCAGTGGGCACTGTTGTTGCGGCTTTCACTTAAAATTGAAAACTAACCGAAATATTTAAACAAGTTAAGTTTTCAATCCATTTTCAAAAACACAAGTCCCGCAGAACATAAGCCAGGCTCAAGACCGCTCTGCCTGGTAAGCAATTATCATTCTGGAGCCCACAATTTAAAAGTCCGATCGTAGGATGCACTGGCAATGTACTTCTGATCCGGCGACATGGTCGCACACATCACTTTGTTATCGTGACCGGAGAGCGTCTTCAGGGGTGTCCACCCGGGGTGGGACCAGAGTTTGATGGTACGGTCGTACGAGGCGGTGACAATGTGGAGGCCGTTGTTTTGCTCGAACTGCACAGATGACACCAGCTGGGTGTGAGCGGGGATGGTGTAAATGCAGCCGCGCTGGCGCAGATCCCAGATCTTGCAGGTGTTGTCTTCGCTGCCGCTGGCGAGGTGGTAGCCGTTGGGAGCGCAGTCCACGCTGAGGATGCTTTTCAGGTGGCCCTCCATGAACATCACGCAGCGACCGGTTCGCAGATCCCACACTCTGCCGTATGAATCCATTCCACTGAAACAATTATTCGCTTAATAAAAATTTACGCTAGGCAGGTCTGTCTGCCTGTCTGTTCGTTTGTCCGTTTGTCTGTCTGTCTATCTGTCTGCCTGCATGCCTACCAGTCTGTCTGCCTGTCTGCCTGTCTATCCGTATGTGGGTCATTCTGACTATCTGACTGCACTGTCAAATCTAAGTCTAACCGCTGCCTATCTTACTTGTTCACCATCTTGTATGACTGCGTCTGGGTGTCATGCTTGTCTGCTTGTCGGTGTGTCTGTCTGTTCATCTTGTCTGTTAACCATCACGAATGACTGTTAATCTAACTTATCTGCCAGTCAGGAGATAAGTTGGTCTGGATGTCTGACTCTGTGTCTGCCGTCGCCAGACTTTTCGTTTAAAAGTGTACGGAGCCTACCCAGTCAGCGCCAGCGATCCATCCGGATGGAATGCAATGCAGTAGACCTCCTTGGAATGGCCCTCCTGATGCAGACACTCCTGCTGCACTTCCACATCCCACAGTCGCCAGGACTGATCAAAACAGCACGTCCCCAAAAAGCGTCCCGAGGGATGAAACGCTAACCGCGACACTCGATGTGGCTGATGGCCGTCCAAACTGTGGATCGGCACGTCGGACGTCAAACTCCACAACTTGACCGTGCCATCCGCGGCGCACGACGCCAGGTTGAGGGAATTCTCGTCCTGCGTGCCCGTCGACTGCGGATGGAAGACAATGGCGCCGGCGTTGATGGCGTGCCCGCGAAACGTCCTGATCAAGTCGCACTTCGGGACGGACCAGAGTTTGCAGAGGCCGCTCCAGGATGAGGTGGCCAGGAGGGTGGAATTGGGGCTGAAGGAGCAGTAGGAAAGGGGCCGGTTGTCGCCCACCTGGCTGGAGTAATTGGTGAATTCGCGGAGTTTTTTGTGGGTTTCCTGCATGATCGCCATGCGTTGGGAGGCGGGGATTTTAGCGTGCTCGCGTTGTCGTTCCAGGCGGAGCTTGGCTCGCGGCAGGGAATATTCCGCGAGATAGAGTCGAGCGACGCGGAGAGCTTCCGGGCCTTCGTGGTACCAGGTCGTTGTCTGTGTAGGAAGAGAAGCCCGGGTAAATGCAATGGGTACATACCAAAATATATGACTGATTCATCCAAAAGTCGGGGGATGAGAACCAATTACTATTGAATCAAGCAATCAATCAAACAATCAATCGAGTAATCAATCAAGCAAAAATCAAGCAATCAATCAATCCATCAAGCAATCAATCACTAACTTTAGGCGGCATTTTCAGCTGCACTAGATGTGCTTAATTTAATTATTTAAATTAAATTCTAAACTAAAATAGACAAGCATATAAATTTTAACTGAAATTCATACAACTTTAATGCAAATAAAAATCAGACGTCCAGTAATCTTGCTGATTTTGTTACTCACATCAAGTTCCTTCCGTTTTCGGTCATCCTCCTTCTGCTGCTGAAACTGCTGAATATCCCCGCCAATCACCGACAGCAGCTTTCGCAGCCGTTCCCGTCGATCCTGTTTATCCTCACCGAACAAACAAATCGGCTCGCCGACCGCCCGCAGCTGAATCTGAATTTCCGTATCGTCCGTCGGGACATTGATCGTTTTCGCGCGCTTCCGTCGCTCAAACTCCGCCAATACTTCGTCACGACTCGAATCCGGAACTTGCTCCAACTCCATATACTCTGGGAAAAGCGAGGAGAAAATTGTGCAGAAACACATCAATCAAGAGTCAAGACACCAATCAAGCAAGTGAATTCTGTGTAAATATACGCGCATCCTAATCAATCGATCAACCGCCAACTGCGCAGAAAATTGTGCAGAAGCACATCAATCAAGAGTCAAGACACCAATCAAGCAAGTGAATTCTGTGTAAATATACGTGCATCCTAATCAATCGATCAACCGCCAACTGCGGAGTCGATATTTTGTTACGTCGAAATACGGCTCACTTCTTCCGAGATTCTTTAACTTTTAGTGTCATGAATGCTTTAGGCAGTTTCAAACGAAAATTTAAAATAACTTCCATACCGTCAGATGTGTTAACGTTGTTGGTCGGGGCATCCTTCGCATTTTTTAGGTCTATTCCACCGAAGTGGACGAGCGTCTTGCTTTTATTGCTGACATGCACTTCTTCATCCTCGTAGTCTGATCCCGCGTCCGACATTATTGCTGAGGTTGAACAAATTTAATTACAACTGAGAGTATGAGACAAAATCAACTCAGACGAAACTGGGGATGCCGGTGGAAAAAAGCCTAGAAAAAATAACTGAAAAAAAGACTGATAGACACAATTTTGATTTCAAACACAGAAAATCCCTTGGGGGTCCAGTGAGCCCGAGGGGTGGGCAATGTGGACAGGGAAAGAAGACTCCGAGAAATCGCAATTTCCTAATACCCTTCGGCGCTTTCTTGTCTCTTAACAGTTAGTGTGTTACATATTTTATTTTGGAACATAGGAAAAAAAGATCGCGGGCTAAGAGAAAAAAGAGGGGGGAGGGGCTAAAACTCCAACACCCCAACGCCAAGCAAAACGAAGAAATGGGCGAGGCTTCCCCTGCACTGCAAATGCATATCTCAGGCTCAGAGAGAAAAAAAAGAGGGGGAGGGGCTAAAACTCCAACACCCAACGCCAAGCAAAAGGAAGAAATGGGCGAGGCTTCCCCTGCGCTGCAAATGCATATCGGAGGCTCAGAGAGAAAAGAGAGGAGGGGCGGGGCTAAAATCTTCAACTCCCCAACGCCAAGCAAAACGAAGAAATGGGCGAGGCTTCCCCTGCACTGCAAAATCGGCAAATGCATATGTAAAAAGATTCGGTTTGTTTACACTTTTACAAAACATCCGCTTTCCATCCACCTCCTTCCCCCGGATCTCTCTCGCTTTATAGCTCCATTTCTGACATTCCAACGAACAACCCCGATCTCTTCGAGGCCCCTCCTGGCCACGGAATCCCATCACATCTGGAAGTGAAAGGGTGGATTAGAAAAAGGCCAGGAAAAGAGATACCGCAACAAGAATGGAAAATCCAAGCGAAGTATTCCTCTTCGTGCCGAACCTCATTGGCTACTTCCGCATCGTCGCCGCCATCATCAGCTTCTACTTCATGCCCACGTCCCCGTGCATCACCTTTGTCTGGTACATGCTCAGCGCCGGGGCGGACGCCGTCGACGGGTACGTCGGTTGGAAAAAAGAAACGTGGAAGAATCCTCCAATTCCTCATCATGAATAATATTGTCTACACTAGTAAAATTGACTAATATTATCGAATTATCGAATTAGTTCAGTTTGCTGTTAGAAATAAATTAAATAATTCATAAGTAGAATTTAAAAGGAGCAAAAGGGAGTAATTTCAGTCCTCCAGTTTTAGATTAAGAAACAAATCAATTGTACTTGTTTTGAGTATTTATTGGAAACGTTGCGCTAAATTTTATTGAATGACTAGAAGAATGATTTTTCAATTGGCTTTTTATTTCATTTTTGTCTTTTTTTATCTTCGCCAGTTACGCAGCGCGCTACCTGAACCAATGCAGCCGGGTGGGTGCACTCCTCGACATGTTGACGGATCGCTGCGCCACGGTCTGCCTGATCATGGTGCTGGGGCAGTTCTACCCGCGCTGGATGGTGCTGTTGCAGTTGATTGTCTTCCTCGACATCACCAGCCACTGGATCCACATGTACAGCGCGATGCTCAAGGGCACGACCAGCCACAAGATTATCGATCTGTCGGAGCACCCGCTGCTGCGCATCTACTACACCTCGCGGATGGTGCTCTTCTGGATGTGCGCCGGCAATGAAGTTTTCTACGTGATGTTGTACATGCTGCACTTCGGGCAGGGCTATCTGCTGGGAGTGCCGTGGTTCCTCTTACTGGTAAGTACTTTTGCGGTGCTGCTGCGCCTAAGGAGAGTTACGCGGGAATAAAAAGGCGCTTGTTTAAAAATTTCCCTTTCCCTTCGTGATCCATCGATTAAGCAACTGCGTGACTAGTTTCTCAACGCTAGGCGAGCTCCGGAGCCCGTCAAACAGAGAGGTGCAGTTCAAGCACGTCTTTAAGACACCTTCGAGGGCCGAAAAGGCGGCTCTTTTATTTGAAATGAAAAACGTTGTTACTTTTTTCACATCATGCAAATCCATTTTTTGCATCTGTCTGTTTTGCGTCTGTCTGTATGTCTGTCTGTCTGTTTGTATGTCTGTCTGTTTGCCTGTCTGCCTGTATGTCTGTCTGTCTCTTTGTATGCCTGCCTGCCTGCCTGTCTCTCTGTTTGACTATTTGTTTGTCTGTGTGATTATCTGGCTAGCTAGCTCTCTGGCTATGTCTGTCTTTCAGAACGTCTCTCCGTTTGGGGATCTGTGACATAGAACTACTTTTGCACTGGTCTAACCATGCCATGGTCTAAGCTTTTATCATTTATCGCCCCAAAATTCACTTTGGGACGCTGCATTTAAAAACCTGTCGTTCTTAAGTTTTCTAGCTGTTTCATATAAAGCTTCCTGCCGGTTTTGACCTGATTTGTGTTCTGTTTTAGGCGATTGTTACAGCTCCAGTGGCGGCTGTAAAGGCCTTCATCAGTGTCATTCAACTGGTGGCTGCGCTGCGCAATGTGGCAGCTTTCGACGTGGAGGAGCGCGCTCAGGCCAAAGCTAAGGCACCCCCGAGTGCTGACATCCCGGCGGGCACAACCGCTGTGCATGAGCATGCAAACTAGAAAAATCCCGGTTTCAGTGGTCAAGGCGTGGTGAATCAGGATCTCGGTGTTTATCCCCCACCATCACATGCTTCGAGTCTCCCATTGGAGGTATGCACATATGCATATGTGCATGTGCACTACAATGTACCGCATATGTGCATGTGCACCACAATGTACCGCACATGTGCGTATGTGCATGTACACCACAATGTACCGCGCATGTGCATATGTGCATGTACACCACAATGTACCGCACATGTGCATGTGCATATGCATATGCGCATATGCATATTTTACTTCTATCCTTCGCCAAATTTCTGAAGATAATGGTGACAATTGTTACCACATTATAATGATAGTTTATATTGATACGCGTTTGTGCCACCAGTGAGTTGTTTATGTTATGCCGGTTTTCTGTTTATTTACGCTCGAGATAACTAACGTTGAATTCCACTGTTGGTCGTGTCGTGTGTGTTGCGTTATCGATGGACAGTGGACTGCATACACTCCATCCCGTTAAGCGTCAATGTTTACCGCTTGTTCTTGTGGCGGCATTACTTGTGAGTCGTGATTCAAAACATATTTTCATTCTTACATTTCCGCTAGCTCGGGGGATATGCAGTATTTTGTGACACCCAAAGTATGAATACAGTGTAACTCACTCAAGGAAAAGTTCCGTACGACCGACCTTCTGGCAGCTCGTAACCTAGCTCCCACAAATCCTAGATCACTCTGGACAGAATGGGCGGGCACAGGGGGAGAATTACTCATCCAAAGAGAATAATAAACCAAAGGCTAAAATGCTTAGTTAACCGAGTCGAGCCATTTACCGAGTCATGTTTTTTAACTCACTCAGTGTATTGCTTCATGCACTGGCCGAATGCAATGGTGACCCGCTCCAACTAAGCATTCTGTTCCAATGTGTATACAATCTGCACACGTGGCAAATACCTTCAACTAACCGAGTCAGGCCATTTGCCTCTCTAACACAAGGTGAATGGTCTGACTCGGTTAGCTGAAGCTTTTTACCAAATGTGTACCAGGCAAACGCTATGGGTTGAATCGGTACATGGGTTGAATCGGTGGGGTGGCAGAGGGCGCCACAAGTATAAATTGAATGAGTGTTGTTTACAATCTACACTTGTGGCGCCCTCTGCCACCCCACCGATTCAACCCATGTACCGATTCAACCCGTAGCGTTTGCTTGGTACGTTCTCTTTTTTAATCATCAGCTGTGGATTCTCCCATCATGTGGATCAGCTGTTTTCTCCCATTCTTCAATCGCCTTTTGAAATGACTACTCTCGAGGAATATTATGCTGCAGTAGCAGACTTCTTGGAGCTATCCGAACGCGTTGGGGATGGTTGGTCACGCTTTTCCTCCGAGGCAAGTCGTCCATGAACAGTGCTGAAAGTTAAACTTTATTCAAACTGTAGTCAAACTACGCTTTCAGAGCAATACCTTTGTTTTCCAGGATATCCGTTCACCATGCTTCGAGATGATTCGGAGACGTCAGACACACTCCCGACGATTAACCGCAGATGCACCACCTGACATCATCTTCTTCGATTATCACGTTTATTTCAACGAAGCCTTCGCGGTTCCACAGTTGTTGTTCAGTGCGTGTCGACCTGGTCAGTGAGCACTTTAGTTGATTGATGCATTGCCTACGTTTTGACACATTGAGTTTTTCAATGCGATCCTTCGGTTGATTGATGCATTGCCTACGTTTTACTACATTGAGTTTTTCAGTGCGGTCCTTTAATTGATTGATGCATTGTCTACGTTTTGACACATCGAGTTTTTCTATGCGATCCTTTGGTTGATTGATGCACTGCCTACGTTTTGACACATCGAGTTTTTCAATGCGAGCCCCTAGTTGATTGATGCATTGCCTACGTTTTGACACATCGAGTTTTTCAATGCGAGCCTTCGGTTGATTGATGACTTAGCCAAATTTGAACTTTTTAAATGTTTCTTCCTTTTCGACAGATGGATCGCTTGTTCCACTGACCACTCTCCACGAACTCATACCGATACACCTACTACCTGAAGCTAGCGAACGGGACTTGGTCTGGGAGACTCTGTCGCAGATTGAGCATCCCATTCTCCACTGCCCAATTTACGCTCTCCATCCTTGTCAGACCGCAGCTTTCATCCGGAAAATTCGATCGTTCTCAAAGTAATTGCATAAACGTGTGGTGATGGTGAAAAATAAAATTATTTAATCAATTAAATTTTTTAGTCGACTTAATATAATTACTCACTAAGGATTTTTATTTTTTATTATTTTAGATTAATTTTTAGTCTTTTAATTCTGTTTTTGTCGAAACATCAGTTCACTAATTTTAGTTTTCTCACTAAATCTTTAATAATCAAGACTTTATTTTTAAGTTTAACTTGAGTTTTTGGGAACCAAACACGTATTACCACTCTCTTACTGGACAGTCGCAATAAAAGTTTAGTGATTTTTAGTTTACTAGTAATTTTTTGAGTCTTGTGTCCTATTATATATTTCCTCAATAGATAGCGACAGCGCACGGGTCACGTGACCTAATGGTTGCTGTACACCTAAAGTTTGCCACAAGTTGGCCGTGTGTTCTACTGCATGGTATGCGAGATTCAGGCAGGGCACACGCTAACGAGTAGGGGGGGAGGGGACCAATTTAACGTCACACAGCTCGTGTGTACTACTGCATGGTATGCGAGATTCAGGCAGGGCACACGCTAACGAGTAGGGGGGAGGGGACCAATTTAACGTCACACAGCTCGTGTGCTCTCGCTCTATCTATTGAGGAAATACAGTAAAGTATCTTCTTCCGCTGTACTTTGGCATAATTTTTTTGTGCTATTGCAGGTCGTGGTTGCTTTCCTGGCTCAGCTCTGTCGGACCGGCCGTCGGACTCGAGCTCTCCCCTCAATATGGAATCATCTCACACACTGATAATATAACTTCCATTAATACATTAGAGCACCCCATTAGTACTTAATAGTACTTTCCGAACCCTGGAATGGGCCACCGGGCGGCAGGGGGCGCTCTGTCGCAAATTTATCGAATACAAATGTGTCACCGCATAATCAGCGACCTCTAGGGAGCTTTTTCCAACCGTTCAATTACTTTTTTTGAACATGTTCCCACAACTTGATATCTGATACGCGTTCCACCAGAGTTATCGATTATTGTCTGTCGTTTAGGACCTTAGTGATAGCCAAAACCTGTGTGGGAGTTCTGGTTCCAGGGTGGTCCATCCCAGGACGCCTCCCTCGTATAGTAGAGCAACATGAGGCGGTAAGAGTAATACGAGTAGCCATAGCGCCGGATTTTATAAAAGAATAAAAACCTCGTTTGGTGTTGGGACAATAAATATCGAATAAAAGCCAAGGATGGAAGCGCAACCTGGGAATAAAAACAGGAAGACACAGAAATCAAAGAAATGTCCGCTTATGGATGTCTTTATTCGTTGCGAGGAGCTGCGCTTTCTTCGCCGAGCGAAACGCCTCCAACTGCGCTTCCACATCATCAACATCGACATGAACCGCAGGAGACGGCCGCCGTGCCGCCGGCTGCTTTGGTAGCCCCATTGCCGACCGCCGGCTCCGTTCGCAGGACCGTTCCCTTGACCGGCTGGAAATGATCTGGACGTCAGGATCTTCCCGTTGTTTCTGCTCAGCACCGTTCGCAGAAGACACGATTTTAACATCCCTCTTGGGGGTGCTGCTCCTCCTTCTGCGATCGCGTTTCCGGCCGGTATCACGCGGGGAAGACGGTGAGCGAGTGGGAGAAGGACTTCGTCGGCCGCGTTTACTACAATGCAACCAATAGCCGTGGGAGCAACGATATGTTCGAGGTTTCAGTGTCACACAGAGCGGACCTGTTTGATTTGCCGTTGCTGCTGGTTGGCTGGAGGAGCATTTGGCGGAGCTTTTCCGCGGTGGAGATGGAGGACTTTTCCGGTTCCTTAGTTGTGGGTTTGCTGGCGCTGTGACCGGACTTCTCCGGTGGAAAAGAAGAAAAAACTAAACTGTCTGAATGCTGGAGGCGAACTAAACAGAAGGCAAGAACAACTGCAGACAGACAAACAGATGCACAGCCATACAAATAGATACAGTAAATAGGCAGGCAGACAAACAAAGACCAAAAGACAGACAGACAGACAGACAGACAGACACAGACAGACAGACAAACAAACAGACAGAGAGACGGACAGACAGACAGACAGACAGAGACGGACAGACAGACAGACAGACAGACAGACAGACAGACAGAGACGAAAAACCAACAGAAAAGAGTAATTAGGGCCACCGAGAAATTTGGACAAACAGTAGAGAGAACATGAACAAATACTGTTGAGTATTAGCAAACAAACGGATGACATTCAGGCAAGGTGAAATGAAGACGATACTAGCGGATAAGAAGGTAACCCGTAATGAGACAAGCGGATTATTAATAGTACCTGATGCTGCTTCGAAAGTCTTCGTTGGCCTTCCAGCGCTTCTTCGAACTTGGGGTCGAGGTGAAGAGCGTCCTTGAAGAACTTGAGTGCTCTTTCGGGTTCATCCGCCTCAAATCTTCACATAACAAAAAGGTAATTTAACTGCCGTTTTTAGGCACAACAAAGACCAGCGGAAGCATTATTGTGTGAGAACTGAGAACTGCCTATTGAGCCGTACTTCTTCCCCAAATGATAGAACGTGTCCGACAGATACTTCCGAGCATTCCGGTGGTTCCGATTCAGTTTCAGCGCCTCTTCGAAGTCACGAATAGCGCGATGAAAGTCCTCCTTCCTCGCATATCTACGTTGAGGAGAAGGAGACACAACCGGTTCCAGAATGTACAAAACAAAGAAGCTTAGACGCAAAACAACAATTCCAGGCAAGTACAATAAAATTCTTTTAGATTTGATTTATGTAGTTCCGTTTAACGCATTAAGCAAACAAACAAAATAACTTACAGCGCCCCTCTGGCCACGAGGGCTTCCACATTGGCCTTACTCATCTCCACGGCCTTGTTAAGCTCCCTCAAAGCGCCCGGTATGTTGTCCTCCTTCATCAACTTGATGCCCTCTTCCACACTAAATGCCCGGCGTAAACTCATTACCGATCGCACGAAGACCCACAGGCGTAGCAGGATAAGGAAATCTGACCTCTTCATTGACCAACGGGCAGACTGTATTGTGGTCAGCTCATCCGGGGAGTCCTCCGGCCGCACCTGCTTCCCACAATAGCCCGGCAGGAGGGAGTGCCACCGTTTGGTCGTGGCGCTAGTCGGCACTTCAAGCTGGGTGCGCATCATCTCCAGGAAGGCAGGATTGCTGAATTCGCGCTGCCGTCGCACGTAGGCAGCGAGGTCGGAGGACTTCTCCGCAGGGTCATGGCTGATTTGCCTGGGAAGAAGAAAAAGCCAGTTGAGGTGGGGAGGCACTTTTAAAGTAGTAACAACCCTAGACCTGCGAGATGCGTGGAGTAAATGAGCACAACAAAGAGCAAGATGACAGGCGGGGAGAAACAATGACCAGACGCATGCACTGGTACCTGTAATATTTTGGAAGCTCTTCCCGTGCAACAAGACCTAAGGAAAGGGCAGCTCCTCCGGCAGTGCCAGACACTGCATCCAGCTGTGACAAGGAAAGAGTCATCTTCTCCAGGGCCGGTAGCACCGAAAGGACAACTGCCCGGATAGTATCGCCAACTTCGTAGAGATCAACCGGTTTTTGCCGCGGATTCGCCGCCGGGATGTGGTCGGACGGGCAAAACGCCTGTGTGTCAGAGACAATCAAGAGGTATTACACTTGTTTCGCCGGGCTGCTTGTGCGGACTCGCTTCCCTTAATGCCCAGGTCGTCGAGGGAGCGTGCCATGACGGACCACTCGCCGGCAAGGAGCTGCACGTTCAGGCCCGACATCGACTTGGAGGACACCACGCCGTACAGCAGGTCACCCTTCCGAACATCCTGCAAAGGGAAGACAAGCCGTGAGCATTTCATGTGACCTGCACTGACCGAATTAAGCACTTCAACTCGACAGTTGTGTACGCAGCCATGCGACGAACGAGTGTAGTGGCTTAACTCGGTTAGCGTAACGTGTGTAGGCCTATCAGACAGAATTTGATATGACTCGACAGGAAATAGCTTGTTAGGCTAAAGAAAGGATGTCTAGAAGTGAGGAAGAGGGAAAAAACTCCCTTTAAAATGAACTTAAACTCAAACTTAAGAGATACAGTAGTAGTAATCAATTTTTGGGCCGAAACTAAATTCTCAGGCGAGCGCATTCACATCAAGGTTGTAACAAACTTGAAATTAAAAAAAAACACACAGATATTCATCTAAACCATCAAACTAAAAGGACAGATGAATGAGTTAAAAATAATGAAAAATTATGTAAATTAATTGTGCAATCAATCAATCAGTCGATATCGCACGCGGTTTTGTCTCGTTCACTTTACGAAGAGATCCAAGAGCCGCCAAAACTTCCGTCACCAGACAAGAAGGACTAACACGTGTTACGAAAACAAAAGTCCAATTAATGAGTTAATAATACACGCGACATTGATAAAATAATGGTGAAATAAATAATAATAAAAAAGGTCCAGGACACCGCAATCAATCAATCGATCAATCAATCAATTGTGACGTTCGTGTTTGTTGTTGTGATTTGCATAGCATAATCAACGAATCAAGCAACAAAATATATTGACAAACGCTGAGTTGCTGCTGTACCTCGAAAAACCTTCTCGTTCGTATGGAACGACTGGCGTCCGAGGGGAGTCGCAAGAAGTCCTCCAACGGCGGAGCGACGGGGCAAAATTCTATTCCAAAAACCAATTGCTCGTCCCTTACAACGAATGCCGAGAGTAAGAATAAGAAAAAAGCGCAAAGCAAAACAGACCTTCGTTTTTAACACAACTTCTTCTTCCAGGTTCCTCGCCCTGTTGCTCTGCCGACCATTTCGAAAGGATCCGTAACACGTCCGCTTTCCGCTCGGACAACTCGTCCAATCGTTCACGCCCACCGTAAAGAGGCATGGGAGAAAACGTTTTTTTTTCTGCAGTAGAAATTAAAATTAAAATTAATTTTATAATTTAGAAACGATTTCAACAGCTTAATCACATGTCAAGCGTTTACCTTTGCAATTAGAAGAAATGTACTGGTATCATTCAGTTCATAGGATGTACCACAAAAAGCCCGGAAAATTGCGACAAATGTGAAAAGTGAAAATCAAAACTTGCACAATGCAATTTTTTTTCTAAAGTACAATGCAAGTCCTGATATTGTTTTGCGTACGTCACAGGCGCGTTTCTACTCCATGCCTTGTCTCGGAACAGTTTCATTATGGCGCAAACGTGTTCAAACGCGCCTGTGACTGACGCAAAATATCAGGACTTTACTGTGGAATGCCATGCCAGCACGAGTCGTACGTAGTGGAGCAGATCGACGTGAAATAGGTAGAATTATATTTTCACAGTAGTTGGTTCGGTTCATGCCTCTGCCCAACTACTGCATCTAAAGGAAGTAGGGTAGGCAGTGGTTAAAATCCTGGGCGATAATATCTGCACGTAGGACCTAAACCTATAGGTGCATGCGTTTTACCCAGAGTGACTTGCGTGGCAGGGCCAGAATTCGCGAAATTCTAGCCAAGATTCGCCTTTGATACACCATCACCTTCAATGTTATTTTGAAGATCCGAATTTTTACAAACACCTGAAATAATAATTGAAATTCAATTTGTAACTGTAAGTAATGCTTCATTGAAGAAAAAGTATAAATTTCGTTAAAGGCCGTACCGCATTTTTAGGCAGGCCTGAACAATATGTCCTTTATACATGAGAAGTCCCAGTACAATGTTAATGTTATGCTCTGGCTTCGCCACATATCGTGATTTTCTTTCGCCTTTTACTAAAGAAAACCGTGTGGAGGAGCCGCTATGAGCCGTAATTAATTTTTGGAGCTTCTTCGGAAGCATAATTAATCAAAGAAATGTGTGTAATTATTCAGTACTCGTTTGTGCGGGCTCAAGTCCAGGCAATCGTTATTAAGGCTGTTGGAAATTCTTTTATCGCCGGCACCGAATAGTGAAGGCGCAGAAAGGTTCGCGCCAGCTTTAATCGTCTTGCAATGTATAAGCTTCAGTCCTCCGTATTTAACTTTGATTTTACGCGTTTCCGTACGTACATAAAATTAATTTTAAAATGAACGTTGGATTGGGTTCACGTCAAACTCCCCACGCCCAGGGTAACGAGGAACGCCCCCTGGCGGGCGTAATGTTTCGCGTGGGCCAGCCCCCATTCGCTCCATCAACCAACCACAACGCCCGGAAATCCCGCCGCCGGAAATATGCTTTCCAATGCTGTTGCCCAATGCCAACCGGCACGGCCACACACGCGACTTTTTCTCACGATCAGCAAACATACAAAT
>LRSR01008146.1:0-14328 GCA_001579985.1 Hypsibius dujardini
ACTGCACACACTGTGCTTCACTGCAGTCATAATATACGGTGGATCTGAAACGCAGCACCAAATGATCGAGACAGTACAGTATATTAAAAACAGGGACCGGGGTCGAGTCCTATGGAGTGCCGACTGTCGAATGCCGAGTGTGGATGAAAGGCAGGCTAAAAGCAGGCTTGCTGTCAAAGAAAGCAGCTGCCAACCAAAACTACAAATGCACCGTCGGTCCTAAAGTACGGCTTTATCTGATGCCGACACTATGTCAACAGTAAATTTCCACTCTGGGGAAAGATTTTGGCGGCGTCCAATCAAGATGTCCAGACACAGCACACGCACACAGAGAACAGAGAGAAGCGGCGTGATGAGTCATCTATGTGCGCCTCGTGGTTTGCCTCAGCTGTCAGGCTCGTTTTGAGCGTGACTTGAGCGAGAGAGCGAGACACACGGCGGACGACGGCGAAACGCGAAAGAAAGAAAAAGTGGCGATTATCTCGATTTGCGGGAAGACTCAACTCATTTTGTTCAGAGCGCGCGCTTTTAAGGTGAAGTTTGCCATATCTCTCTCGCAGTCCGGAGCAAACAATTGATTGTGCCACCTCGAGTTTGCCGATCGAATCACTCCAATCTGACATTGTTCTGACGGGTTCGCTGATTTATGATGCAATAATCGTTTGCGACGACTGGAAAAGGTCGGATTTTTATTCGTCCCGGTCACTTCTGGCCGTCTTTAGGTAAGCTCATCAAATGGATTAAATTTTGAGGTATTCAAAAATCGCGGCACGGTATTTTTTCGTGCGGGAAAAATTGATAAATTAAATTAATTGACTGTCGTGCGGGGCAACTGAATTTTATGCTGTTCTCTTGATTCTTCGTTAATCAATCAATCAACGGCTGAGTTTGGTATGAAACTAACGAAAAAAATTCCGGGGAGCAATTGGTTCCAGTTATAACTCCCAAGATATCCTCAGTAGATAGAGTTAATTTTCTAATACAGTTTAACTAAATTTCGTTCTGTTTCATATCAATATAAAATCATGAAATCGATAACCACGATTGCAAATCAAATTTATAATTTAATCGCCCTGAGTAATTGATCAATCAATCAATCGTGCTGCAAGGATATTTCCGTAGCGTCACGTGTAAAGGCAATCAATCAATCGACCGCAGGTTTCGTGCGACATTCTCAACCACATAGCGCCATTTGTCTTGCTAACAAAGTGGATTTCTGTTAAGCTTTATTTTTTGAAAATTGCAGCAGTTTGTTAAGATTAATTTTTCAGGGGCAGTTTGTGATCTGTGATTTTAATTGCTGTACAGCGAATTTATTTTTTATGGCGCCCATTTTATGTGTGTGCGTGTTGGTTTACGGTCGCGGAGATAAGAGGAAGGGCCGTCAGATTTTGACAAACGCTGGCATGAGTTTATTTGCCAACACTCCCGTCCCGTCAGAGTTTGATAGCCGGGAAGATAAGCTATCCGTTTTGTGTACACGACGGCGGTGTTAGGTCAACGAGAGAGCGAGCGGGGCTGGAGAAAAGAAGGAGCCTGGGATTTTCTTTGGGAATTGTTGTTAAAAAGCCCACGTATCAATGGGCGGCCCATTTTTCGTGGTGCAGTGCTGCTGCTTTCCTCGCCTATGGAATTCCGCATTGCGGCATTGGCCACTGGTCAGTCAGTGGGGCGTGGCCTGTGTGTGTGTGCGCACTCACGTGGTCCTTATTTGTATTTGGCGGGGATTTTGCGTGGAGAGAGGAAGAGACGACAAAGCGAAAGCCAGTTCAGGTCACACCACTGCCATTTATTCAAATGAGGGAAGAAGCTGTCTGGGAATTTTATTTTTAGAAGGAATTTCATGAATATTTCATTTTCGTCAATTGTTGTGATAGTTTTTTGGAATATCACTCAAACGACCACCCACTGAGGCGTGCAGGTGATTTCTTTATTGCAGTTTATATCGCTCTCACATCTCACGCAGTTAAATCATCGAGCGTTGAGTTTTGTTTACATCAAAACAGGGTTTTATTGTCTTCTGAGGCGTAGATTTTAGTTCGGCGGCCGTTGGAACAGCTGCAAAATTTTTCTTACATCCATAAACTATTAAATTTAAATTAATAAGTTCAGAAAGTTTTTTTTATTATTTACTATTATTTTTGCTTTTATTTAATATGTATGTCTTAATTTATTTGGAGATCAATCTGTTTCTCACCTTTGCATTTCTGTCAGCAGCGTGTCTGTGTTTATGCAATGTGTCTGCCTCGGTGCCTTGTCTGTTAGTTGATCGACGTGTCGTGTCTGTCTGTCTCCGTGCCTTGTCTATCTGTTTGTCTGTCTGTATGTCTGCCTGTCTGTCTGTTTGTCTGTCTGTCTGTATGTCTGCCTGTCTCTCTGTCTGTTTTTCTGTCTGTCTGTTTGTCTGTCTATCTGACTGGTTGGCTGTCTGTCTTGTCTGATTTGTTGTGTTTACAGATTGCAGAAACACTGCGGATGGATCAAAGAGGCGCCTCCTCGTCACAGCCCGCGGCGCCGCCGACGGCACCACCGAAACGCCACTACACTCCGCGCGGCACCGGGTCCGGTCTTCAAAGTCTCAAACGTACCAAATCAGAACCTGGCCCACTGCCCTCGGTCCGAAAATTGGCGAGAGGTTCGTCTGGCATTTCCGGTCGCTGTCGGTCGGATGGGTCCGTCATCGTCAAAGGTAACTGGACCGACTCGGAGGATGAGCGGCTGGTCGAACTGGTGCATCACTTCCTCGACGGGAAGCGGGATCCGAAGGGGATTGCGAGTACGCGCTGGTCGGAAATCGCCAAGGAGCTGCCCGGTCGGGTGGGCAAACAATGCAGAGAACGGTAAAAATTGTAGAAGATTTTTCACGTTGATTGATTGATTAGGCTCTTTCGTGTCCTTATACTTCGTTTTGCATTCATTCATTGATTGTTTCTTTCATATTTAAATGAGATCGAAATTAGGTTTTATTTTATGAATCAAAGCTAATTTATTTCTATTTTATAATTTAATTTACTTGTTTATTTTAATTGGAGAAAAGCTAAAGGCGTCCGTACAATAGCTGTTTGTTTAAGCCAAAGTTGGCTGAACTCTTACCGATCATTTGCCGAATTGTTTTGAGATTTTGTTTGTTAAATATGAAATTGCAGTGATTGTGATAATCAAAGGCTAAACCGCAGTCGAAAAGACGTAAAATTCAATCGCAAATTGGTCGGACCGGTTAGATTCAGAGAGTTAAAGCGCTATATAAAAATATATGTTATTCAAGCAGCAAAATATTTTAATGTTTTAATTTATCAGATGCGTTTGGATTTTTCACAGGTGGCATAATCATCTACGGCCAGATATTAACAAGGGCCGATGGAGCTTCTTGGAAGAGGTGATGATCTACCTGTGCTGGCGCAACTGGAACAGCCAATGGGCCCGGATTTCCCGCATTCTGCAAGGCCGATCGGACAACCGTGTGAAGAACCACTGGAATTGTCACATGAAACGCCGGCTGACCCGTGATCCGCCGTACTTTGACTTCATGGAAAACTGCCACAAGGCGCTCAGCCATTTGATTGACTTTGACTGTGTAAGTTTCTTACAATCTGGTCAAGGCTCCAGAAAGATTAACAGGTAGACAGACAGGAAGTCAGCCAGTCAGACAGACAGAGACAGACAAGACAGACAGTCAGACAGAGATAGACAGACAGAGACACAGACAGACAGACAGACAGATAGTTAGACAGATGACTCCTGCCAACTGTTTATAAGAATGCCATTGAGATTTTGACCTGGTTTTGCAGGAGGATGACTTGGACGAGCACGCATTCCGCGCAAATTTGGTGCCACGAATCGAGCAGTTTCTCAGTGAAAACCAGGAGCTTTTAGATCGCCTGCCTGGATTTTCGACTTCCCGGCGTGAGCGTGAACCAAACCAACAACCCGCACCTTGTCCTCGCGTGCACGCCGCCCAGACTTCGTTTCCAAACATGGTATGGTGTCAAAGAGACAGACACACAGGCACACAGACCGACATACAGAAACACAGACAGACAGTCAAATGAGCAGGCAAATAAGACAGGCAAGCAGATCATCGCAAGATCTTCGCGTTTGTTTTACCTAATGGCTTCCCTCATCTAGGCTCCAGTGCGACCGTCCGCAAAACGTCCCGCGCCGAAAGTGAAATCCAAGCCGCCGAAGCGTCGTCGACAAGAGGCGTCTTCCTCCAGTGAAGAATCCATGACGTACAGTGTCCGTACTCCTGCCTGGTGGGTCGCCGCCTCCCCTGAACGGCAGCAGCAGCGCGAATTAAATAACGAGGAGAACAAGTATGGCAGTCGCGATGGAGGCGGCAGTGGATCGCCATCGCAGTACTACGGCAACTATGCCGCCGCGCCCTGCGAGGAGCACTACGCGGTGGAGGTGAAACAGGAATTTGACTACATAGGCAATGCAGGAGGCTCGACTGGCTCGAACTATCTTTACTCGACAGAACAGCAGCAGAATTACCGCAGTCCCGTTCCGTCGTGTGCGATGGAGGTCGTGATGGGGGAGAACGGGTCGGAACAGCCGGTGCTGTTTGGCGATCCGCTGTGGTCGGTGAGTACAAACATGCGCTGGAAGCAGACTTTACTGCGAGGAACAGGTCGGACAGATAGGCAGGCAGTCATAAAACTTGCGGACACTTATACAGGTGTGTAGACAGGCAGACAGGCAGGTATCTAGGCAAGTAGATAGGAAAGCCGGCTGGTAGGCAGGCGGGTGAACAGACGATCAAACAGGAAAATAAATGGTTACGTAGATGACTTGAGGATAGTCAGATGCTGTCAACAGACAACTGACTTTACAGGTAGGCGTGGGTGGCGAGCAGGCATCGGCTTGAGTTGTCTGAACCGATCAGGTGATTCGATAGACGGTTGCCATGCTGGCAGGGACAGAGGCAGTCACTAGTAAAGTGCTTGCTTTCTTAGCAACTACTACTGGGATGAAAAATTAGGGAGATTCGAAACGAAACACACGATCAGAGTGGCAGACAGTGTTGTTGCAACGATAGAAATTCGCAGAGACAAGTCTTTAAACGGCTTGACGGACATGCGAACGCATTGCTAGAAAATTCTGGCAACAGACATCTAGACAGAAGCAAAATGACTAGGTAAACACGCAATTTCACAACGTGACCGACAGTCACTGAATGGTCTTGCAGACATGGAATAGACATGCAAGATGAAGGGACCACTACTAAATGAGCTGTTCGGTGGGTAATAAATAGTGGCCAAGATAAATAAACAAATAGACAGTTTGACGTCGCCTTGTACAATAAAATGTGAGACAAGTTTAGTTTCCTCTACGGGGATTATGACCTTGATCCCTTTGTAACAGAGAGCTGTCAGTACGGACTACTCCGCCGCCTCTCCGATGTACTTTACCCGGACCGCCGGCGGAAACACCCTCACGTCCACCCCGTTGAAGCCGTCGTCCGTCTTCAACGTCCCCTATGCATCGGAATGCGGCGCCCATCTACTTCTGTCGCCGTACCTGGAGATGCGACAGTTTCATGGCTTCCACGCGGAAGAAGACGCACTGCTCTCGCCGATTCGCCGGTCCTTCTGCGGAGAGCCGTCCACCATTGATGAGACCATGTGGTCGCCCAGCAAAGCGCACCAGCAGCCGGCGAGCTCTTCGCATCATCAACACTGGACACCTGTTAAGCTCGGTTCGATTGTTAACGTGGTCAAGACTCCGCAGGCCATTCGTGAGGCGTTGGCAAGCTCGGAGGTCAACCGCAGTCGAATCAGCCCGGAAGATGTAAGGCGGTTGGATGAATAAGCCAATAGATTGATAGGCAAATGTACAAGCATACTCAGTACCAGCAAATAGATGGCAATTCAGGCAGCAATCAGGCACATTGACAAGCAGGCAGGCAGACTGGCCCAGACATACAGTAACGAGTAAGGCAAATGCTGAAGTGCATCTTAGCTCTTGAGTTTTGTTTTATCGAGAGTTCTTTTTCAGCTTGCTAGTCCAAGTCGATTGTTCAGTGATGCGAGCGAACTGATCGATGGTGAACTGAGCCGGAGTGGAATGACTACAAAGGTACGAAAATCTGGTTTGATACAGCTACTTGCAGGTTACTTGCAAACTTTTGATTTGACGTATCGTGAGCCGCAAGACTACACATGTTATAGAGTTTTAATTTCTTAAAGCAAAAACCGGTCAAAATCTCGTCACCAAACATAAAGAAGAGACTGTACTCATTTGGGAAATATATTTGAAAATTTAGACTCAAATTCGGCACAATGGAAACTGAAAACGGGTGACAGACTCAATCAATCGAAGAAAACGACAACAAATCAAGATTTCTGGGTAACGAAATTCGGAATTTCAGTTAGACGGAGCATCAGCTACAGACCCAAGACAGACAGACAGATAGAAAACAGGCAGGCAGGCAGACAGTTGAACCGACAGACAAATTGACAGGCAGACGGACAAGCAGTCAGACAGATAAACGTGTAGATAGGGGGTGTACAGACAGTTGATCATTGAGGGAAACACGCAAGATTCGTTTTAATGTATTTAAGTGTTTCCCACAGGATCTTTTCTCGACGCCGCAGTCGGTGTTGAAGTGTCGCCGCCGGCTGACCGACCACTGGAGCAACGGTACGCCCTCATTTGGCGGTTCTTCCGGTTATGAATCATTCCAGACATCATCTGGCGGTCAGCTTTAGAAGCCTCCGTTCTAACCAGAAACACTTATCCCGTCAATAAGCCCCCAACCCGAACTTATCCCCTGGTGCACTAATCATCCAGCTGAGCAGTCCCTACTACGTCACCACATACATATCATAATCGCATCGCTGTCTTCGAAGTGTTTTTCAGCATTTCAAACTCCTCCATTTTTATTGTTCCAAAATACAACTCCAGAATAGCCAAGGGGAATTCTCAGCTGCGCTGGCAGTTTTTTGTGCTGTTACGGTTCGTCACGTCTCGTTTCGTACGGTTGCATATCCTCCCCTATGACTTTTTGTTGTTCAAAAATGGATTTTTTCGTTGTGCCAGTTCTAGTGGCCACCTCCGGTCGTCTTCTTTTCATTTGCATCCACGCTTCATCGCTTACTTTTTTTACCACCGCTATTCGTAGCTCTTTTTGACTCGCTTTTGGGGGTTTTTTCCCTTCTCACATCCTCATTCATAGAATAAATGTACTGTCACCTAGGTATCGAATGCGAAGATATCGGAATGAGAAAAAGGTTTTTGACCGACCATCCACGTTTTATAGATTCATAAATAACCACTCTTTATGAATTTATAGCCATGATTCATAATTTACCAGCAGCTTACTCAGTGATTGTTCTTAAAGTTTAAAGAACATTAAACAAGAACAAGAATTTAATATAAATCTTGATTATTTATTGTATTTAGCAAAGTGAGGATTCATGTTGGATCAAATCAAAGAATCAAAGGATGATAAATTGGATACACACTTAGTGGGCGGGCGATGAATTGTTCTGAAATATCTGAATAAGAAATTTGTTTTAATCGTAGGGATGGCAAAAGCTCAAATTAGTCATCAACTGTTTAGTTGTTCTTGTGAATTAAAAGTTAATTACAAAGGATTTTCAGTTTAGTTTTCTGTTAGTAACTGAAATTTGTAATATAATTTTTGTTGAAATTAGTTCCCTGATTCAGTTTTCCCACTTGATGTTTTAGTAACTAAAACTTTCAGTTTAGTTTTTCCATGAACTAAACTTTTTGTTTCAAATTTCTCGACGTTACTTTTTTAGTTGACTAAAAAAACTAACGCCGAGAAAATAGTCACAAAACGTTTTAGTTTGCCATCCATATGCTGTTATCTGTCATGGATGACGGTCTTTCGATGATTCCCAACATATATTTAGCGATTCTGAAGATGTAGAAGTTAATGCCAAGGAATATCTAAGAAGCAACTCCACTCGATGCACTCTTACTGCTTCGGCGTCCGGCTGAGCGAAGCCATCATGAAGCGGACGGAAACGCGAGCGGTTGCCATGGATAAGGGAAATTTTGCAAAATGCTCCGGAAACCCGAAAATTGGTTTTAGGTCTTTCTGGAAATTAATCTGAACGGCTCGTTTGAGTCGCGGTATCGGGTGACTCGGTGCGTGCTAGTCTGACTACCCTTTACTACTTACGTGTCTGTCTGTCTGTCTGTCTGTTGTCTGTCTGTCTGTCTGTCTGTCTGTCTGTCTGTTTGTTTGTATGTCTCTGCATGCCTGCCTGCCTACTTGTCTGTATGCCTGTCTGTCTATTTTGGTTTGTAGACAGGTGCTTACGGACTGTTTTCTTTCCCTTTCAGGAACCATGTGTCCCGGTTTTTCTCTGAATTTTTTTCGTGCTGGAAATTGCGCTTCTTTCGTGCAATAAAGAAAAGACTAGATTCGTGAATTGTTCTGTGCTAGTATAACAAGAAAACAAAAAGAAGAGGGTGCAACATCTGACAGTTAGAAGTATTGGCTCTTTTCAGTGGAGACAAGCAACCGGAACGAAGTAGTTGCTTTGAAAGTGCTGGAACTTGTGTCCGGCTTTAGGTTCTTCGCCCATGCGGAACAGCGTACATTGATAACGATGCCAGTTTGTGGATTGAGAAACTGGACCATGACCAGGGGAGCTACAAAGGCCAGACAATTACTAGAAGATTACAGCCTGTTTTGTGTTGCTCGGTTTGTGACTGATAAACTTGTTAATCTGTCCGGTCTGTTTATTCGTTCTCCAACTTCTTTTGCCTACATGCCGGCTATATATCTGTCTAGACAGGCAAGGAGACAAGTAGCTAAACAGATATAGAAACAGACAGATAAACAAACAGACAGACAAAGACATGCAGACAGTTTGTCAGTCGTTCTCCCAGTTCGACTGATGGTGTGCCACTCTTGCTGCCTGTTCATTCAAGTCAGTTGTTTGTTAATTTTGTTTCGGATTATAACTTCTGTCTGCTTGTCAGCCGGTAAGTTTTACTTACAGAGGTAGCCTGGTGTGTTCCTGTAGGGAAAGTAGTATTTAGGGATGGTCTTTGGATGCAGCATAATGGGGCCCATATGCTCGTTATCCGCATCATTTTGCCCGGTACAAGTAATATATATCATGCTGGGATCCAATTCGAATTTTGTTTTCAGAACATTGTTATAAAAGTCCGTTACGTTCGCGGGGACCTGATCCACGTCTGTATAAGGGTGTGGCAACCAGGATATCATCTGTGAAAGAAGGCTTTATATATATGACATCACCGGCACATATAATAATCTGTCTGTCTCTGTCTCTGTCTCTGTTTCTGTCTGTCTCTGTCTCTGTTTCCGTCTGTCTCTGTCTCTGTCTCTGTCTCTGTCTCTGTCTGTCGTCTGTCTGTCTCTGTTTGTCTGTTTGTCTGTCTGGCTGGCTCTCTGGTTGTCTGTCTGTCTGTCTATCAGTCCCTCGATCTGTGTTTCTTCTGTATTTCTGTTAAACTTATTTGCAACTGCATTATCAAACCTTGTTTAACTTCAGGGCAACACATGGCGATTTGGTAGAGTAGCCAAACGTCGGATCAATTCCGCAAGGACCAAGATCGCTGATAGGGACCTTGCAAACTTCTTCTTCGGACGATTCTCTGTCATTTCTGCAGGCAACAAATGTGTCCGCCGTTTGCTGAGCGTTTTTGTATGCTGCAACAAATGCATGTACACCTTGCAGTAAATCGAAACAATCAACACCAGGCAAAGCAATTTTACTACTGCCAGTAACATACGTTTCATAAAGTCGGTCAATGTCTTTATGTACTCCTCCTCGCCAGAGTAGCAGCAGCAATCGTTTTTCCCGGTGCAGCTGCAATTCTTTTCCGTGCACGTTCCATTCACCCAAAGTAGGTCTGTACCGTCATCCGTTATTTTAGGCGCGAATCCCATGCCTAGACACGGAACACGGAATGTCGTATGGCGGACTGTTATGATTCTGTGGAGTACATTACTTATACTCAAGCACTATCTCATCATTTTACATATATATACTATACAGCAGACCTCAATTATGAGCAGATAGGCAGCCAGACGCCAAACAGTCAAGCAGGCAGGCAGGGGATAGGCAGGCAGACGAGTCGGCAGGTAGGCAGACATACAGATAAACACACAGACGGACATTTACAGACAGACAGACAGACAGACAGACAGACAGACAGACAGACAGACAGACAGACAAGTGGACAAGGAAACAAATAGGCAGTCAGACAGGCAGATCTTGTCAGACAATCATGCAGTCAGATAGCGCGGAAGGGGGGACAGATAGTGTTGATTTGCTGCATTCTTACCTGGCGTATCACCCAATAGACTGTCCTCTACCACGTATTTCGGTGTCAACGAACTCAGTTGATGAAGGAACAGAAACAAACCGACTCCGAAAAAGACGGCCAGTCCAACGTAGAAGCAGATATAGAAAACCAGCAGCTGGAACCACTGCATGCAGGTCCTACCGATAAATGTGCCATCCTCCGAGTTGTATAATGTTCTACCCCAATTCTGGAAGGTAACGCCCCAGGAAGGTACCTCATCGACCTTGTCCAGTAGGACACCCGAGACCATTCTTCAAATGCCAGCTCCTCACAACAGAGCAAACACAGAGGACAGTCAAAACTGAATCAGTATGGACAGGTAGTGCTAGTTCGGGGACCCAACTGATCTCAAATAGATCCTCCCGCCTGCATGGCTAGAACAAACGTTATTCAGGCAGATCGTACTTCGGATTGATAAGACGCCGGAACATCATGCCTGAACATAAATTCAAGTCTGAGCAAATCTTCTTCAATATGGAATTTGAACTTCACTATGTCTAAATCGAAAAACAGTTTCCATGGAAGTAGGTTGTCTATAGTTTTGCGGGAAGAAGACGGACATCGGCCGGGCAGAGTCAATTGATCTACAGTTCCGATGGCGAAGCAGTGCACGGTCTATGTCTGTGATCCTGGATGTCTGAAAATTGCTTTCTCTTTGAATCATTTCGTGTAATCTTCAAGTGAGCATGCCTGTATGCGTCTTGTCGGTAATACTGTAAGTAAATGATAAAAACATTAGTGTGTACACTCAGACAATGAGATACTTTAAAGATTTGCCTGCTTGTTGATCAGACATAGCTGTAACCAGACAAACGACAGTGCCTATGTTATCAACAGAACATCCAGATTGCTGGGTTTTTACTGGCGATTCTGCTGTCAGACAAACTTCGAAACAGCTCTTACTTTGAATAGAGGCAATACTGACATTTTTAAAAATGCACAAAGACATCTGAATTGGATGTTTCAAGTGCCCATTTAACAGTCAGACACGGCCTTTTAAATGTCTATATAGGGTGTACAGACCTGATGCTCTGCACACAGACACTTAAGACACTGCCTCAAAAGATGTTATTTTACACAACCAACCAACTCGATTCTTGACCTTTACTTGACTTAAAAGTTAGACACCACGTTTTAGATAGCACACGCCTTGCAGAAACAGTGTCTTCCTCCCACAGACACACAGTTAAAATGAATCCATTGATTCAAGAATTACACATTCAGGCAGGGCATTGCGTGCTTCTGACGAGTTGACGTTAAAAATGATGCGGTATGATATATTTAAAAAATTGGGTAAAGCGCTAAGAGAGAATGAATTTTCAATGCGGAAAGTGCAGCTGCAACTAGACAAACTCGTACTTGGACACCTTCAGCAAGTGGTCGCTGGAGAACTTAACCGGTTCGCCGTCCGTGGCGCGTTGGATTTCCTCAATCTGTTTAAGGGAGGGAAATGAGGAAGCACGTTCTGATTTGCACGTGATTTCTGTACGGTTTTTCAAATTTGCCGGCCTTACCGTGACTCCGAGAAGACTCTGCGCGCTGGTGAAGTCGACTTTGACGGGGAAGAAGCCGGTCGGCTTGCCGGACGGCGTGGTGAACTCCAAAATGCCCGTTTCGTTGCTGTCATCGATGACGGGAATCTTCCAAGAGAGGTAGCCGCGTTCGTAGGTGTACTCACCGTCGCAGTCACCCACTACCGGGGCACCGTATCCTTGCCTGTGCAGATACAAGAGACGGACAAGTAAAAAAACGTATTACATTGTGTACATTTCCACAATGATCAAAATTTAATTAAGGCAATTATAATATAATTATGAAAATCAAGATAACAGGCAAGCAACAACCGATCAGCCATAGCTCATGCAAGAAGAAACCGTAAAAAATGGAGAAATGTGAGTCATTAGCGAAATATATTACGTACGGTATGGGAATGGAGATTACGACGTCCCTGAGCTCCACATCCGTGGCATTGAGGGTATACTCAATGTTGACTTGCACGCCCTTTGCCGCTTCAGTCGGCCAGCAGTTGACTGAAAGAGCACAAAATTTATTTCGTTCTACCACTTGGTTCCAGAGGAGCTACGGCTCACACCACATAAAATTGCAGATACAGGCAGGCAGGCAAGCAAATTCACAGACAGCCCAGACAGATAGACAAACAGACACAAACAAACAGTCAGACAGACAGACAGACAAATTCACAGACAGGCCCATTGACACTTAGGCAGGCAGGCATACAGACAGACAGACAGATAGAGATAGACTGAAGTCCCACAAAAATGTACGGACAGACAATCAAATTCTGTGAATGTATCACAGCGTCACTGACAATGGGACCTCTTACTGGAAAGTGGAATCTGATCCTCTTCCGTTGTCTGTAAACGCCACTTCAGAATGCTGACTTCAGTGTTCAGCGGGAAGGCTTCTTCTGGGTTCTTCAGCGCCGCGATGCCCTGGTTGCGCCACTTGTCCTTGTCGAACTTCGGATGGAGCTAATGCCAAATCAGACAAAGTCGTGGGTTATTCGCGATACTTTGTCAGTTTAATATTTTTAAATCTACCTGAATTTGACTGCGTCCATCGCCCAGATCAATTTTCAAAGCTAAACGCGAGCTGCTCTCGTCGGTGACTTTGAAGGCCAGAACGCCGGTAATCTCCATGCTTTCCAAACTGCCGTCCCCGCCGGCCGTCAGCTTGATCTCCTCCTTGGATTCGACGTGCACCCTAGGAAAACAAGAAGCAAAGTTTTGGGAAGCTAGACGATTTGTCTGAAACGCATCTACAGCCCATATATCACGTTGTCTGTCTGTCTGCCTGTCTGTCTGTCTGTCTGTCTGTCTGTCTGTCTGTCTGTCTGTCTGTCTGTCTGTCTGACTGACTGATTGAATGACTGCCTGTCTGTCAGTCTGTCTGTCAGTCTGTCTGCCTGTCTGTCGGTCCCCGGAAAAAACCCCAAACATACCCAGCCCGTCCAGCCGCGCTATTTCCTCCAGATGATTCATGAACCGAGGCTTTCCGGATGCTTGTCGCAGCCTGAGACATGACTTCTACAACATGTGAAGCTCCGTGAGAGATCAAAAACGACAGAGTTGAAATTCCAGTGGAAAGACTGCATTTCTTTAAAAGCTTACTTTCTCCTTCCGATTTCAGTTGGTTGACAAACATGTCGACATCCTTGGCCTTCGTGCCGAGCTTCATGCCTTTGCCAGACGACACTTTCCTGTTTAAAAAAGGCGTATCAATACAAAAATCTTACTCATTTGAGGTTAAATAAATAAAAATATACAGTCAAAATAAATAAAAAATAAATAATTTAAAAATAAAGTATAAGAAGATATTTGTATATATGATGTAAATATGTATGATGACAATCTTAGTAGCAACAAAAAACACATAAGCCGATAATAGTAAGCATAAATAAATAAAAGTACGTACGGCGCCTGGTAAGCCGGCTTCTCCTCCTGCCGGTGTGTCTCCACAACTGGAGTGCTCATGGAGGACATGTTGCTGTTCGATGATCCCATTCCCCCCATCGCCGGCATGGCTCGACCAGTCTTCACCGCATCCTTGCGCAGCTGCGTCAGCTCCTTGGCTTTGCGTTTGGATGCCTCCTTGGCTTCACGTTCTTGCGTCTGCAGAAGCAAAACACAATTAGAAATTATCAATCCACAATAATTCAATCAATCAAAGTAACACGTTCATCAATTAAACGACAAACCACGGATGCCAATCGATCAATCAAGCGATCACCAGCAACGGTGAATAGGCGTACCTGCCGAACTGCAATTTGGATGCGCTCATCCTGGGAGTCCATCTCGGTTAGCGTGCGAATCTGCGCCAAGCTGACGTTCTCCCGGTAGCCCAATGCGACGATTTCATCGAACGCAAAAATGAGCGAAAATGCATTCTTCACCACATCCGCTTCATCCAGCACTTTGCAGTATTCCGGAATCTAAGACAATATTCAATAAGGATTCTGTCTGTCTGTCTGTCTGTCTGTCTGTCTGTCTG
>LRSR01008148.1:0-13262 GCA_001579985.1 Hypsibius dujardini
TGCACACGTGGCAAAATCTTGCGCTAAGCGAGTTAAGCCATTACACTCGATCGACGCAGGTTGTTGTACACAACCCCGAGTTAAAGTGCTTAATTCGGTTGGCGCAAGGTTTTTGCCACGTCTGTGTGGCAAATGATCACTAACAACGATGCAAGACACTCACGCGGTGCTCAGTGCGGCGAGACACTGCGTCCTCATTGCCCAACGGACGGTTCTTCGGAAGGAACGGTGGCAGTTTAGCGTCTTTCATGGCGTCCACACTGATGGGCTGATACTCCCGGTTGTGTTCCGTTCCCTGATGTCCTTCATTAGTCATCTTATACCAGGAGTTAGATTTCGGTAGGTGAAGTTCAGCTCGTTCGCTAAGTTTTCGCTGCACAAAACATACATGCAGACATTAATTTGATACTATATACATACATACAATTTGCAGGCATTTGTGAACCTACATCCGCAAAGCCAGCATGGTACGTCGAGTGAACCTCCATTTTCAACTCCGGAATTGAGTACGGTTTGTGCGGTCGACCGTGACGCTCCAGATTAATCTACATGACATCTTTCAACGACATTTTCTAATGCTGTACCGTAGTAGAAGACACAGACAAGCACACGCACAGACACAGGCACAGGCACAGACACAGACACAGACACAGACACAGACACAGACACAGACACAGGCACAGACAGACGCAGTCGAAGACAAACACAGAATTGAATATATGCCCGTAATCTCAATCTCTGCAGGTACGGGATGGGCCTTGATCGGTTATTTACTTCGTTTCAAAACTAACCGGCTTTGCGTTGAATTCCGCGTGCTGCTCGCTAATCATTTCTCGTTGGTAATTTGGCGGCTGATATTCCCCTTTTGGGCTGAAGGGATGGACGCGATCAATGTGCTTGGGGACGTAGGTACCCTGGTACAAGCTCTCCGTCGCCATTTGAACGGTTGGGACCTTGAAGGTCTTGTAAGGCTGGTACTTCCTATCCACGTCAATCTGCAATTTCACCACATCTATCCTCTAGCGGGACACTATGATCGAAAACCGAAAAAGATTCGCTGCAGTTACACACGTACTAGCTTTTCCTGAAATTCAGCGGCATGCTCACTCTTCATTTCTCGTTGGTCATTTGGCGGCTGGTATTCACCCTTTGGTGCAAATGGACGCACCCTGTCCATTTCTTTCTTTACGAATGTATCTTGGTACAGTGTCTGCGTCTCCATGCGTTCCGTCGGTATAGAAAACGCCTTACTTGGTTGATACTTTCGATCCAAATTGGCCTTGTCAGATTGAAATATGAATCGGAAACAGGGTAAAAGCAAATTTCAAACAAAAAACGCTTTCTGTCTGTCTGTCTGTCTGTCTGTCTGTCTGTCTGTCTGTCTGTCTGTCTGTCTGTTTGTCTGTCTGTCTGTTTGTCTGTCTGTGCCTGTCAATTTGCCTGACTGTCTGCTTGTCTGTCTAGTTATTACCTGTTTCTGTCGAAATTCTGCAGTGTGTTCACTGATCATATCCCGCTGATCATTCGGCGGCTGGTACTCTCCCTTCGGGACGTACGGTTCGGTACGCTTCATATTTTTCTGGACGTACGTGTCCTGGTACAAGCTTTGCTTTTCCATTTCTTGTGTTGGAACAGAGAACGGCTTATGCGGCTGATATTTTCTGTCTACATCGATCTGAACCGCAATGAACACATAAATTTTGAAAACTAAACCACGACAAAGGGTTACAGAAGTTGTAATGTAGCTTCACGTACCGGTTTTGCTCGAAATTCGTCTGCGTGTTCGGAAATCTTCTCATAATGGTCGTTCGGAGGTTGATATTCTCCTTTCGGCACATACTGTTGGGTACGCTCCGTATTCTTCGGGCCTGTGAAGGTGTCCTGATACAGACTTTGCTTCTCCATCTGCTGGCTCGGAACGGTGAACGACTTATGCGGCTGACACTTCCGGTCCACATTAATCTAGAGGACCAGAAGAACAAACAACTCACTATACGAGCACATCTTTTTCAGTCATTTCACTCATTGTTCAGTCACGGGAACGGTGAACGGCTTAAACGGCTGCGACCTCCGGTCCACATTGAGCTATCAGACAGATTCGTTCAGCCTCGAATCAGACATGGAACAAAGTCGTTCAGCCTCGAATCAGACATACAGTCTGCACAACAGAATAGTTCAGCCTCGAATCAGACATAGAACAAAGTCGTTCAGCCTCGAATCAGACATGGAACAAAGTCGTTCAGCCTCGAATCAGACATAGAACAAAGTCGTTCGGCCTCGAATCAGACATAGAACAAAGTCGTTCAGCCTCGAATCAGACATAGACGACAGATTCGTTCCTTTCAAGATCGAACACTGCGAACAACGACCTACCGGCTTGGCTGTATAATTCGCTTTATACGTGGATTTCCGGTCGAATTTAATATCCGGCGCATATTGGTACGTGGAAGGTCGCTGCGTTCGTTTTTTCCCCGCTACATGGTCGCTGAATTCCATTACGGTTTACAGGTCAGTTTTTGAAGTATCACAACAAGGCTAGCTAGGACAGATTTTGTTCAACGGGATTCAACAGATAAAATACGACATGATTTAAATTTTTAAAACGAGGTGTAGTACCACATGGGGGCGTGTAGAAGAAGTAGAACAGCAAGTGGAGCTGTGTAAAAATTAATTACGGTAATTGCCGCCGACAACACCGGGATTCGTTGCTGTGGAATGCGTGTGCGTCACAGACACGACAACAAGGTCAAGTCAGATTCACAAATTTGGGATTCCTTCAGCTGCAATTTTCGGGAGAGATTCGACGGCAACATCGGAGGTGTCGGCACACACATTGGAAATGACTAGAGCTTCCAGGCTTCCAGGCTTCCAGGCTTCCAGGCTTCCAGGCTTCCAGGCCGGACGCCTCAGTAGATAGCTGCCGCTCCGCCTTTTCGCGAATCGGAATGGGCGGTGATGGTCTTGTTGTTTCGCATAACAGCCTGTACGACACTGAGGCCGTCAGCGACCACCGTGATGTTGTGTCTCTTCTTTGATAATTCCGAAACGATCTTCGCATTGAAACTCGCTGCATTAACCAGATATGAAAGAAACTCTCTTACGAAACTCCGTCACACAAAGAAGGACTTTGAAAAACATGAGCATACCTTCAACAATCACAGGGTTTTCCGGCTTGTCTGCAAACACTCGAGGGTACTCAATCGCGTCGGTGACGTTCATGCCGAAGACGAGAATGTTCAGTAAAGTATTGAGGACGCCTGTATCATCAACAACAACGAATTACTAGCCATTTAGTCCGTCTTATGCACGGGCTTTCCAACGTCTACCCCACGTTCTAGGTCTAATAGCCCTAAATACGTCTGCCTGTCTGTCTGTCTGTCTGCCTGTCTGTCTGTCTGTCTGTCATGCTGTCATGCTGTCTGTCTGCATGTCTGTCTGTCTGTCTGTCTGTCTGTCAGTGCGTCTGTGTGTCTGCGCGCCGACCTACTTGTTTATCTAGGTTGCGGATGTACGCAGCTCGTTCAATATATGAGATTAGTGCAGCGGAAGTTGTAATCAAACTTACCACCGGGAATGTGTGTTCCATTGGAGGCGCCGACTGCGATGCGGTTAATGCAGGACCGAACGGGGTGGTAAACGATGGTCGGCACCATATGTGACAGAGGTCTCTTACCGGGTACTGGGGAGTTGGCCTGGAAGAATCGGGTCTGGTAACATACACGTAGACCGATTTTCGGGAGGCTGGCACGAACCTGTTCCTCGTGGGCAAAGTCACTGCCAGCAAAATCGTTCATTTCGTCATTCAAAATGACACCGCCCGCCGTCATCACGCCAGATCCGAAATAGTTGTTCAAGGTCCTAGTAATAACAGGCACCACTAGAGTGGCTCGCTCCAAATGGGAGAGCTTCAAGTTTACTTACGATGTTATCGACACGTATAGTTCGTTGGTGTCCACAACGGAAACGTGAGTAGTTCCGTAAGGATCTGGCTGATTAACATCATGACCGTAATGTTCAAGTACGGTGTCGTCCTTAATCCTCGACCGGATGCTGTTCGCGTACTCTTTCCTGTTTGTCGAAGAAGAAGAAAGGGAAGTACACGTACGGTACGTACGTACGTATGACGTCCGTCCGTACCGTACGTACGTACGTCCGTCCGTACCATACGTACGTACGTCCGTCCGTACCATACGTACGTACGTCCGTCCGTACCATACGTACGACGTCCGTCCGTACCGTACGTACGTCCGTCCATACCGTGCGTACGTACGGTAAGCGGTACGGTTTGTTGAATTGAGAACTAACGTTGTAAAGTTCTTCGAAAGGATATCGACAGCAGGTTCAAATTTCGGATCACCCAGGCGATTGCCGTCCGCAAAGGAAAATTTCGACACCTGGAAAGGGATTTAATGTGCACACATACTAGCGCGTCCAAGAAAGCTGGCTTACTTCGATGAAGCGATGCCAGAACAAGTCCGTATTGATATCGCCCTTCGTGAGGTTGTAGCCTTCCAAAACGTTGAGGGCCATGAGCAAGCTCGCACCGGTGCTGGGAGGCGGCGCAGTGACCACACGAAAACCTGATTAAAAAAGGCAATGCAGAAAACTCTGCAGAGACTTCTCCAAGTTTATTAAGTTGCATAGCCACTCACCCTTGAAAGTTGTGGACAGTGGTTCCCGAACAGACACGTTGTATTTATCCAAGTCTTCGGCTGATAGTATTCCACCCTGTTTCTTTACCTAAAAACCGATAGCGCAAACGATCAAGTTCCAGTAGTCAGACAATAAATAAAAACAGAAACCAGGAAAACATACATCAGACAAACAGACAGACGTTCAGATGGACAGACAGGCAGGCAGGCAGACAGACAGACAAACAAACAGACAGACAGACAGACAGACAAACAAACAAGAAAAACAGACGAACACAGAACGTGAGGCAAACATCGAGGAACACTGAATTGAACCCGATTGTGTTGCACTGTCGTCTAACCTCTTCGATGATTTCCTTGGAAAGGTGACCAGTATAAAATTCCTGGGCGCCGCCGTACGCAATTTTCTCTAAAGTCGCGGCAAGATCGTATCGCGTAATCAATTGCCCGGCTTTCAGTGCCACACCGGCTGGAAAGAGGAAATCCTTCAGCCGCTGGCTGGACGTAAGATTCCTGATCTTCTCGAATCTCCACAAGTCTTTTTCTACGTAAAGAGGCAATGCAAAACATCAAGGATGAACTGAACACAAGTGCCGTTGTTAACGCATCATCTTACCAAGGGCACTTGTCACGAGAAATCCGTCACGAGCGACCTTAACGGCTGGAAGAACAAGATCTGGCCAGCCAATTTTGCCATGCACCTTGTGAACGTCATGAAGACCCTTTAACTCCCCTGATGAAAAGGAAAACTAAATTGTTTAACCATTAAAGAAGGGCTTAAACGCATGAGGAACAAAAAGTGTAGAAAGACGACGAGGAAACAAGCGCAAGTTTGTCCATACCTGGAACACCGATGGAGAGTACGGGATTTGCTTTCAACGTCTCCATCATTCCACTCGTAAAAGCAGCCGGAGCAATCTCTCGAAAATCCACATAATACGTCTTGTTGCCCTTGTGGTCGTATACGAGTGCGAAACCGCCCCTGAAATAAAATGGCTTAGGCTTAGAAGTTGTACAACAGAACGAACCAAGCAACAAAACGAACCAACAGAACAACAGAACGACAAAACGACAGAACGAACCAAAAGAACAACAGAACGAACAAGCAAGAGAACGACAGAAGGAACTAACAGAACAACAGAAGGAACAAGCAACAAAACACAAGTCCGTCATCACAGTTTATCCGTCATCCATCCAACTGATTAGAGGCTAATCAATCATACCAATTAGCCCCATTGTTACACTCACCCCCCGATGCCGGCGCTCTGTGGGTTCACAACTCCCAAACAGAAAAGCGCAGCGATGGCAGCATCCACAGCGGTACCGCCCTTTTTCAAAATGTTCAACCCAATCTCCGAACAAGCCGGCACATCCGTTGCCACCGCTCCGTGGGGTGCTACCTGAGTATTTTATAAAGAAAATACCATGAAAAGATGAACAAAAACTGACCAAAATCTGCTCCGAGTTACGAGGGAGGGGTCCTGGAATGGGCCACTTGATTTTCCCGTACCCTGAAATGGCCGTCGGGTGGCAGGGAGTGCTCTATCGCAAATTAATCGACAATAGCGACCTCTATAATAAGCTTTTTCCAACCGTCTAATTATTTCGGTTTTTAAACACGTTCTCACAACTTTTCTCCATATCTGATACGCACTCTACTGGGCCATCAATTTTTCTCTGTCCTTTAGAATCTTAGTCATAGCCAAAACCTGTCTAGAAGTTCTGATTCTAGAGTGGCCCATTTCAGGGTACGCGAAAGTCAAGTGGCCCAATCCAGAACCCTTTCCTCATACTCAATCCCTTATTCATTCAAACTTGTGTTCGTTGAATTATGTAGTGTAGGAGGCAAAATCTGTATTTCGGCTCACCCTCTACTTCGTCGATAAATCGGCTCACTCATGCATTTCCCTTTGATGGCAGGTGCTTAATTGTTTGATTTGCTCTACAATATCCTAGTATACTATCCCACTTTTCGAAATCAAACAATCAAGTACCTGCCATGAATGAGAAATCCATGAATGAGCCGATTTATCGACAAAGTGGAGGGTGAGCCGAAATACACTTTTTGCCTCATACTGTAAATTTAAATAAGAACTTATTTCATTTTATTGATTAATAACAGAACAACTATAATTTCAGAATTTAACATAACTTTTCAAATCAAATATCCTAATTATTAAAATTAATTTATTGAATTCAAATAAGAAATATGCCTTAAAAGACCAATTTCTATTTTTGTGCCTTTAAAGAAAATAAAAATATTTTTAATTAAATTAAAACATCGCTTTTTCAACCATTAAAAATATCTTTCAAATATATTTAAACAACACCAAACTAAACGGATCTCAGATTATGCCGAAGGATCGATCAATTGAATCAAGCAATCAATCGACCGACAAAGACTGCGACCAACTAAATCAAGCAATCAATCAAGCACCAAGACTGCTACCAATCAAATCAAGCAATCAATCGACCGACAAAGACTGCTACCAATCAAATCAAGCAATCAATCAGCAGACAAAGACCGTATTCGGCTGTACATACCTGAGGAGGCCCCCAAATAATGTGTATGATCAATCCAATCAAAATAATCCCGGACACAGACCCACAAGCGATTAAAATCTTCCCCAATCCATGCAGATCGTGAGTGGTGATGCCAAATAGGAGGAGCAGCACTTTATCCGTCCTCGTCTCGGGCTTCTCCTCCAACGGTTCAGTGGAGGCGGGGAAGACGGACTGAATGTGCGCGGGCTCCTGCTCCAGCGAGACCTCTTCCAGGTTGGCGTTGTAGCGAGACGATGCACCGAGCACGTCATGGCTGGTGAGCTGCAGTCGCTCCGTTTTAGAAAAGTTATAATCCGCCTGTGTGCAAGAGAAAAAAGTGAGGCACCTTTTGTTCTTCGCCAACAGACTCTTTCGCAATGGACAACAAATCTTACCATCTTTCTGGGTGTTGTGGATCATTGGGCGGAACGATGGCGGAACGGCAGGCCCAGACACGGAGGGGTCAGGGAGAGATTTCCTCAGTTTATGAGATATTGCAAAAACTGTGTAGATGCACATAAATCAATCAATCAATCGAGCGAGTTGATGGTGATGTGAATTGAACTGAAATCAAACGAGTGTTTTGAAATAAACTAGATTGGTGTTGTAATAAACCAATTGAACAAGTGTTAATAAACGCGAGTTGTAATAAACCAATTGAACAAGTGTTAATAAACGCGAGTTGTAATAAACCAATTGAACAAATGTTAATAAACGCGAGTTGCAGTGAAATAAAACAGCTGCTTTTGAACGAATTGATCAGTTGATTAATCCAATTCGTTTATACAGTTCGCTCTGATTTATTTTTTCTGAAACAGCATTTCTGTTTGTTTTTTTTCCTTGATATAATAGTATCGGATTTGCAATGGTGGATTCGACGAAAAAATCCGCGGAAATCGCACCGAATCGAGCCGAGCGAAAAGCTTGCTGGGACTCGCGGGACGCTTACTGGAAATGCATCGAAAAGAACGGCACGGACGCTCCCGTTTGTGATCAACTCCGAACCGAGTACTTAAACTTATGTCCAGGGCAGTGGGTAAGTTAGCACTGCCACGGACAGTGTTGATGGGGCCGTTTTGTGGTGGAAAGGCTTGTAATACACCTGTGGCAAAAACCTCGCGCTGACCGAATTAAGCATTTTAACTCGTGGCTGTGTACAACAGCCCGCGTCGATCGAGTGTAATGGCTCAACTCGGTTAGTGCAAATTTTTTGTCACATGTGTAATTAATCCAATCTAACTTTGTCTTCAGGTGAAGCACTTTGACCGGAAGTTCATCTACGAACAATATAAGAAGAAGGTGGAGCAGGACGGATTTGAACCCATAACGGAGAATGCCGCACCGAAAACGGATACCACCGGCGGGGGCAGTAAAATTTAACTAGTCGGGGATGACGAGAGAAAATTTGGCCAAAGATCCTGTTTACAGCAAATTTCACAAGGACCTCACGGTTGATTGATGTATTGGACCTCCGGAGGTGATATAGAGTTTGCACTGCTTTGGGTCCTTGATTGGTTGATTGCACCGTGGCACTGGTCGGTTGATTGATGTATTGGACCTCCGGAGGTGATATAGCGATTGCACTGCTATGGGTCCTTGATTGGTTGATTGCACCGTGGCACTGATTGGTTTTTACTTTTACTTCCCCAGCTTTGATGTTTCTCCGGAAGTTGAGTCAGTTGTGGCCCGTGGGCGTCGGTTTGCCCAGTTGTGATGAAAAGTCCAAATGTAAATTGCCCTGAAGGCGTTTCGGGTGACAGTGGATGTAAAGCTGGGTTGGATTAGACATTCATCGTTGATTGGTCGATTGTACGGTATACTTCATCCATGAGAGGTAGATTGCTCAATAGGATAGGCGCTGTGCCTACGGGGCTACGTTACTGTTAAGTTTTATGTGCGCTCACCCATTCCACCACAGTACTGTGATTCCACTAGGGATGGGCGTCCAAATCATGGAAATGGATTTCATGGATCTTTAAATTCCATGGATTTTCGAAATTCAAGGATTTGGATTCCATTTGGACTCCCCATTTTCAATTTCCAGTTTTTATTGACTTTTTGCTCAACATTCTGTGGCTGAATTTTCAGATCCTGATTTAGCTTAGACTTAGCCTAGAACATCTATGTTCCGCCTTTTCAACATCCAAGCTTTCATGGAAATTCAAAATCCATCGATTTCCAATTTCCATTGTCCAATGGATTTTCATGGAAGTCTAATGGCATTTCCAAATCCAATCCAACCGAACGAATCCTCACAATTCCACCCTGTTGTGGTTTCAGCAGTTCCGTAGCTCCGTCGTCGCTCCGTCAATCGTTTTTCGCCGATTTGTCAACAAACGCGTCAAAACGCGTTTTTCTTTTTTATTCGCATGCTTTTTTTCATTATTATTATATTCTCAGTTCAAAAACTGTTTCCCCTTGGAATAGGCCGATTTTTAGGCTATTTTTCCCTAACGCCTGTTCGCGGGGGAACTGGGCATTATCTTCTTTCGAATGCCTCCTCCGAAAAAGTCCAAAAGCAGTGAAATTCTGCCGCGCTGTTTATCTCCCCGGAAAGTCGGCTCCATTCCCATCGGCCACGGGCTGCCGCGCAGTCGCTCCGGTCTCAATGTCAGCGGCAGCAATAGCGTCTACAAGCCCGTCGCCACAGGTGCGGAGGAACCGCTGATTTTGTCACCATCTAAGCGATCCGGTCCCTCTTCTCCCACCAAGAAGTCATCATCCACCACTGATTCCGTCGGTATTGTTTTTGAGGATAGCACTTGGTTCAACAATATAGCCTTGGCAGGTGGCTTCGATTCGATTCCGGAGGAGCAGTCGATTGTTGTGGATTCCGCGGATGAGGAGGATGCGGCCAAAAATGGGAAGGCGTTGAAGACGCCTGCGCCGGGGTCGCTGCTCCGCAGTAGCGTGGCGAAGCCCGAAGAGTTGCCCAGCTTGGGAATGGTGGAAAAGAGATTGGAAGTCCGTCGGAAACTGGTGATGGAGACGAATTTGGAGAAAGCGGAGGGAAACGTTACCGTCCAGGCGTTGAAAGTATCTTCAGCCGGGGCGTCCTCCACGGCATCTACTCGCACTCACCTTAACCACATTGCTCCGATCCTCGAACCGATAAACGGGCTGAATGTAGAAGCCAGTCGTCAGAAAATGAGTGGTGCGGCTCGATTGGAGTTGGTGGGTGAACAGACTGCGATGAAGTTGCTAGCGGCGTCTCTGGAGTGGCCAGCGTCCGCCGTAGTACCCGGCCCTGACTCTGAGGAGCCTGTCGACTTGTCCCAGTGGGGACTGCCGGAGAAAGTCGTGAAGGCCTATCAGAAGAGTGGTGTTTCTTCAATGTTCCCCTGGCAAGCGGAATGCTTGAACCGGGGAAGGGTTCTGGACGGCGGAAATCTGGTAAGAACTGCTGCTGCGGTTTTCAATCGACAAGTGTCTGCAAGAATGAATATTCAATCTGGGCAGACAGACAGACTGACAGACTGACAGACAGACAGACAGACAGACAGACAGACAGACAGACAGACAGACAGACAATCAATCAGACAATCAATCAGACAATCAATCAGACAATCAGACAATCAGACAATCAGACAGACAGTCAGACAGTCAGACAGACAGACAGATAGATAGACAGATAGATAGACAGACCAAGTTCTAAACCAGGAATACCATGTTTCCGTCGCCATCACCAAATACAGTGTACAAAACGCAACAGGTCTACTCCGCTCCGACTAGTGCTGGAAAAACCCTGGTTGCGGAAATTTTGCTTTTGAAACGAACGCTGGAAACAGGAAAGAAGGGGCTTTTTATTTTGCCGTTTGTGGCGCTGGCGCGGGAGAAGATGATGAATCTGCAGCGAATCTTTCGCGGAACAGGGATCCGAATTGGCGGCAAGTTTCAGTAGTTTTGGATAGTCTGCCAGTTTATTAATTGAGCAAACTGTCAATAGATCGAATCAAGTCAGGCGACTTTACCATTTTTTGTGAGGGTCCCTTTTGTGCCTTTTACAGGCATGATGGGTCATCTGCATCCACCAGGAGGACTGAAGTTGTTAGACATCTGCGTGTGCACCATTGAGAAGGCCAACAGTTTGATCAATAAGCTGGTCAGCGAGAACAAGTTGGGTCAGCTGGGAGTGATTGTGGTGGATGAACTGCATATGGTGGGGGATACTGGGCGTGGCTACTTGATCGAGTTGTTGCTGACAAAGGTGCAGCATCTGAACAAGATCCGATCGGCGGCTGAGGAGAATGAAACGGAGAGGATGAAAAATGCTGTTCAGATCATTGGCATGAGTGCGACGTTGCCGAATCTGGATTTTGTGGCTAAATGGCTGGACGCTGATCTCTACGTCACGGGTGCGTGCCTGTGGTCAATTTTGTCTCGAACTTGCAAAGATCAGGCTGGTGCTTCAGCCCGATAGAAGTGCACAGGCAGGCAGACAGACAGATAGACAGACAGACAGACAGACCGACAGACCGACAGACCGACAGCCACAGACAAGCAGACAGACAGACAGACAGACAAGCAGACAGACAGGCAGACAGACAGGCAGACAGATAAATATATAAGCAAAGAACCTAGGCTAACATAAGCACTTGCTGGGCTTATAAGAGACCCATATTCGAAATCTTATTTGTCGTATTGACGGCTTTTAACGATTCCGTTAGATTTTCGACCAGTACCACTCTTCGAGAACGTTAAGCTCGGAACTGCCGTTTACGACAAGCAGTGGCGTAAGCTGCGCGATGTGCCTACTTTGCCCATCCTGGCCGGCCTACAAGAAGATCCTGATCATGTTGCTGCCTTATGCCACGAAACCGTCCATGCCGGTCATGGCGTCCTCGTCTTTTGCCCAATGAAGAAGTGGTGTGAAACTTTGGCTGACAGCATCGCAAAGGCGTTCACTGTGTTGGCTGCCAATCCAGGCAGTGACTTTCGTATTCCGGAGAAGTGCTCTTCGGTGGTGGAACTACTTCGGGAATGTCCGGCTGGCCTGGATGTTCAGCTAGGCCAGGTTGTGCCAGCCGGAGTGGCTTTCCACCATGCCGGACTCACAATGGATGAGCGAGAAATCATCGAGACCGCCTTCCGGAAGGGCCACATCAAGGTTCTCATTGCGACGACAACACTGTCTTCGGGGGTGAATTTACCGGCGCGGAGAGTCATCATTCGCTCACCTCTCTTCATGGGCAAAGTCTTGGACGTCTTGACGTACTACCAGATGGCCGGTCGTGCTGGGCGGAAAGGGGTAGACAGCGAAGGTGAAGATTTACGTCCACAGTCCTTGATTTGTCTTCGCATGGGATTTATTATTTAGTTTTTAATATTTTAAAATGTGCTAGCGAAAACATTTGTCTCGCAGGTGAAAGCATTATGATCTGCAAGGCGATGGAGCGGAGCAAAGTTGCAGGTCTCTTTGCTGCATGCATGTCCCCTGTCCGGAGCTGTCTGGAGCCTCTCGCCAACGGAGCAATTCGCATGGAACTCTTGCGTGCGGTCCTTGAAATCGTTGTTAACGGAGCCGCGAAAACCGTGACCGATTTAGCGCGCTACCTCGATTGCACTTTATTCTCGGCTGGCAAAGTGAGGCATTGTAATTTCAGAGACGGCCAGCTTTTATTTCCCATACTACCTTGCCTACTGTGATTGCCTCCCCTGCTATGATTTCTTCTCGGTCGTGTTTCATTGAGTTTTTTTCATTTTGCGTGTAGGAAGCCGGCAAGTGTCGCCCATTGGCGTGTGCTATCGCGAACGAGCTGACTGCGAAGGAGTTGATCTTCCTGGCTGACGACAAGGAAGCGCTGCGTCCGTCGCAACTGGGAAATGCGGTCGTGTGGTCGGGCTTGTCGCCCGACGAAGGGTTCAGCGTCTTCCAGGAGCTGGAACGTGCCCGATCTCAGTTCAATTTGGAGACGGAATTGCATCTGCTCTACCTGATCACTCCGCTCCATCTCATTGAACTTGTTGGCAATCTTGACTGGTATCATTACTTGGTCTTGTGGGAGAAGTTTCCGGTTGCCTGGAAAAGGGTCGGACATTTGGTGGGCGTGGATGACCGGCGACTTG
>LRSR01008150.1:0-16835 GCA_001579985.1 Hypsibius dujardini
AGACAGACAGACAGACAGACAGACAGACAGATAGACAGGCAGATAGACAGACAGGTAGACAGACAGACAGGTAGACAGACAGACAGGCAGATAGAGAGACAGGCAGAACAGACGACAGGCCACACAAATTTCGCACCTTCATGACGTTGATGGGCGGCGATCCCAGTCTTCCCTGAGTGAGGAACAGATCTGAGACGACATTCATGGTGGCTACCAGTACGTCACAACTCTCCGAGGCTTGTAATGACTTTTTCTGAAAGTCCGGTTCGTTCTTCTGCTCAAAGACGTTGACCACCCGGAACGGCCGATTCAGCTGCTGTTCCACCTTCCTGATGCTCTGCACGACCGCGATCGATTCCTCTAAATTGGTGGTGATGATGACCGCCAACGGTCCTTCGCTCAGCAGGTGATTGGAATGGCGTTTCCCGCAAGACTCCGCGATGCGCAGCAGCATGGGAATGATATAGCCAGAGTCCATTGTGTTTGAGTATTCCGGCGGAGCTTGCGGCGAATAAAGCTGCAAAATAGAACAAAGAATGATGAGGTCAACAAATCATCAGATAGACCAGGTGAAAACCATCAATCAATCAATCAATCAATCAATCAATCAATCAATCACTAGGCACACAAAGACAACAATATTGATCAATTGGTTGGTTGATTGATTGATTGATCAATTGGTGGGTTGATTGATTGATTGATCAATTGGTCGATTGATTGATTGATTGATTGATCAATTAACGACTTCAGCGCAGTTCGACATATAATAAAGGTTACGTTTGCAGTTTCGGGTCTTCCTGATTTGGTTTCGACATCCCAATCAGATTAAACGTTTTTCAAGTTTAAACTTCGGATCAACGAAATATTATCAATCAAGTCAGGCAACGACATCGTTGCGCCAATTCAATCAATGGCGCTGCGCCCCGAAATATTAAGATACCAGCTTGCAGCACCAACCCCAATGGCTGACTAATATGTTGACATGTTTGGCGCATTTGGAAAAGAAATTCGACTATGTCAGTAGAGTACGAACAAGTCGAAAATCCACCGAATACACCAATCATTCCATCTTGTGTCTCATGTGTCAAGTCATCAATCAATCGAGGCCAGCACACAATCAACCCTAATGTGTCAAGCCATCAATCAATCGAAGCTAGCACGCAATCAACCCCAATGTGTCAAGCCATCAATCAATCAAAGCCAGCACACAATCAACCCCAATGTGTCAAGCCATCAATCAATCAAAGCCAGCACGTAATCAACCTCAATGTGTCAAGCCATCAATCAATCAAAGCCACCACGCAATCAACCCCCATGTGTCAAGCCATCAATCAATCAAGCCATCAATCCCATGTGGAAGTGGTCGGTTGATTGATCGATTGAATGGGTTTTCAACCCGAGCGAGTCATCTTTCCTTCCGACTTCTTTCCCTACTGATTCAACGCGATGAACAACTTTGAAGCCTAACCTTTGAGTCTACCAGGGAAGGGAATTTTCGAGGTCCTCACGCCGAACACGTCGAACACGCTAAAGGCAACAAAAAACACTCACCGGATTGTCAATCAACAGGGAATTATGGCCGTGCAGGATGTGCGGCCAGAGGAGCGCCTGCATCTCGGTGCGACGCGGACCGCAAAGTGCGGTGACGAGCGGCCGGACGTGGGCGTTGAGCGGGAGGGCGCCCGAACGGAGCTGCGTGCGCCACGGGAGGAACGCCATCCCGACAAAGTACATCCGTGAGTGCTCCTTCAACAGGAGCGCCTCATCTTCGCACAGGAGCGTGGGCGGGCGCGCGTCGAACGTCCTCGCCATTCCGTGTGGCCTCCTGATGCTCCGGACGAAATATCGACGAACGCTTCAAGTGGGCTATTTCTTTTTTTGGGGTAGGGAACTCTCTCTCCGTGAAAAGTGTATGAAGGATGGATGGAGACCTCGAGGAGATTCTGAAGGGCAAGTGGTGCGTATAGTTACTAGGCTAAACCTTCGGGGATGGACAATGGCCGTGCAGAGGGAGATCGAAATTCCACAAGAGGACCGCTCGAGATTCCAAAAGAGGAGAGGAGAAAAGAGGATCTGGAAAGTTGATACAGTAAAAGTCCTGATATTTTGCTTACGTCACAGGCGCGTTTCTACTCCGTGCCCTGTCTCGGAACAGTTTCGTTATGGTGCAAACGTGTTCAAATGCGCCTGTGACGTAAGCAAAATATCAGGACTTTTACTGAATCGAAATGGGTGAAACAGACTGCTTTGTTTATAAGTGCACGTTTTGTGTGGTTAATGGTGCAACAAACCAATCAAATGTATACGGTCTATACAGGAATGAGATGGCGTTGCGCCAATTAAATCTTGCCGGTTCATTTTCAGCAGGACTGCGGTTTTTTGTACTTTTTATTACACCGTAACGTAAGAGTAACCGATTGGCATGGACATGGCTTGCGATAGGGGGCTCTGCGAATGAATCAACAGACAGAAAGACATACAGATTGACAGACGTGCGAGCAGGTAGGCAAACAGATAGGTAGTTAAACAGACAGACAGACAGACAGACAGACAGACAGACAGACAGACAGACAGATAGAGAAATAGGCAGTCAGGCAGACAAGCAGAATGACAGGCAGACAAGTAAATAAGGGACTGTCGCATACTGAACAAACAAGGTGTTATGAAGGTAAATAGAGTGGACAAAAATTTACAAATGCGCATCGCATACAATGGGCCAGAGTACGAGTATGTAATGCAAATTAAGGTAAAATATTAGGTGCTCCAAATAAAGCAATTACAGTGCCTTTTTGAGCGAACTATTGCCAATGCGTTGAATGACGAAATTGTTTAACTTAAATTATTATTTTTATTTTCTCCATTTCGTAACCCGAAAAGCAAATGTGAAGCACTGAATTTCGCTGTTCATTCGGGAATTCCCTGAATGGCGAACACAAACCGGTACAGTGCAGTGCTCAGTGCACAGTGCAGTGCCCAGTGCACAGTGCACAGTGCAGTAGAGTGCAAGTGACGGCACAAAAGGGGCGTTCCTATTCCCTACTCAATTTCGATCAGTTCACTATTCACAAAGGATTTTCATGGAAATTCTGGCGAGAGATGTGAATTGCGCTGGCGGACTTGTCTCTGTCTGCATTCTGACTTCGCAGCGTAATTGCATTGGACAAATTCGGTGGCTGCATAGATCTTGTTGTTGGCTGGCTCTTTTGCGGGAGACTGCGTTTGCGGTGTGTCAGTGGCGACAATTTGGTGTGTTAAAATGCCTGAACGGCTCTCCGTGTTGGGCAATCAACCAATTGATCAATCGGATCTCTTCTTGATTGAGGAATTTGCGCCGTTCAACTATCAATCAACCGATCAACCGATCAATCAACCAATCAATCAATCTAACAATCAACCGATCAATCAACCGATCAATCAATCTAACAATCAATCTAACAATCAACCGATCAATCAACCGATCAATCAACCAATCAATCAATCTAACAATCAACCGATCAATCAATCTAACCTCTTATCTGATCCGGCAGCAAAACCATGGAGGTCGGGCATGTCGATCTGCTCGAGGATGACATCCAGTATGCGGAGGAAATTGTGGAAAACGACGAAGAAAGTATGTGGGGTATATAAGTTGGCGCATGATTGGAAGAGCCTCGAGTGGGAATTGTTTTGGCAGAAGAGGAACTGGAACCCGCAATGATGGACGTCTTCGACGGGGAGGACGATGATGTAGTCATGCTGCAGTCGCACCTGCCGCCGGTGGCGGTGGTACCGCTGTTGGACCATTTTCACGATGAGGAGGATGTGAAAGAACCGAAACCGGACGCGGATTCTGCAGACGGTGAGTTGATGATTTTTAGTGTGTTCGAGATTGATTGCTTGATTGATTGGGATGATTTGATGTGAAATGAAATTTAACATGAGGGTGTTTGGTTGATTGAGCTATTTCAACATGATTAACTGTTTTACACTCATCGAACCCTTCGTTGATTGATTGTCTTGATTGGAATGATTTGATGTGAAATGAAATTTAACATGAGGGTGTTTGGTTGATTGAGCTATTCAAGCAAAGCAGCTTCGTGCGTTCTTGTTGTTAAATAAAGTTTTTCAGTTAAACTCAAACAAAAATTAAAAACAAAAATTTCACCGGGCAAATGCTTTAAATGAGAAATTTATTTTATTTAAAAGAAAAGACCTGCTTTCGCCATTTAAAGTAAATATCCGGGGCTAGTTAATATATATACGTTTAAAATGTCGGTTTATTTTCTGACGACAGTAAACATAAATAACGAATATTTGATTAAATATTTATTGTTATCTAAATAAAAGGTATTTACTTAAAATCGAAATGCGAATTTTCTCCGTATCCAGTTATATTTAATCAATAGTTTTGGGGTCTTTTGATAGAGATATTTCGCTGCTTAATTGATTGATGGTTTAGCTTGATTGATTGATTGATGTTTAGGTTGATTGATTGATGTTTAGGTTGATTGATTGATTGATGTTTTGGTTGATTGATTGATTGGTTGGTTTTTTCGTTTATTGATTGATGGTATAGATTGATTGATTGATTGATGTTTGGATTGATTGATTGATGTTTAGGTTGGTTGATTGATTGTATGGTTTGAATGTGTGTATAATTAGTTGCGTTTTTCAAGCACTATTGGAGGCGATCGATCGATCGAATCGTCCTCACGCGCCGATTGAGAATGATGTAGATGACGACTCACTAATAACTTCCCTATTAGAATGTAATACAGAAAAACCTGCGGACCAGGTGCCACCGCAGCTGGACCTGGAAGCCGACATCTCCGCGGACGAGTACGACAGCCTAGCGTGGCACATTGTCGCGCAGCACTTTATGGAGAAGAGTATCGTCCGCCAGCAGACGGACTCCTTCGACACCTTCATGCAGATCGGCATCCAGAAGATTGTCGAGGAGGCCGAACCGATGGTCATCATCAAGGAGCAGTCCCACAGGAAATTCAAAGTGGAGAAGGAGGTCAGTCCTTTCCGCCTGTTTAACGTGTTCATATTTGTCTGTCGGTGTAATTGTTGTCTGACTGCAGATCTTTCTCTGAACAGTGGCTGTCTAGCTGATTCCTTGGTATTACAATTGTCTGTCTGTCTGTCTGTCTGTCTGTCTGTCTGTGAGTCTGTCTGTCTTTCTGTGAATCTGTCTATCTCTCTGTTTGTCTGTCTGTCTATCTGTCTATCTGTCTGTCTGTCTGTCTGTCTGTCTGTCTATCTGTCTGTCTGTCTGTCTGTCTGTCTGTCTGTCTGTCTGTCTGTCTGTCTGCATGTAGATTTGGGTATTTCAGTTGTTTCAGTTTCCGTTCTTGTCTGATTGACGCGAGCAATGTCTGTCTCCTTGTGTGTTTTTCTGCCCAGTGTCTGCATCCTTATATATCTGTCTGTGTTGCGATGTGCCTGTGTGCGTGACCCTTTTTTGGTTGACTGAGTGCAGATATTTGGTCAATCTCGCTATCTGCTGTCTGGGGAAATAGTTTTGTCTATGTCATTCATTTCATTGTCTATTTTTTTGTCTGACTGACCGGGTCTGTCTGTTGGCTTGAAGCTAGCACTTCTCCGCAGTAATTAAAGTAACCGTTTCTTTGCAGACAAAGTTTACCATTAAGTTTGGGCAGATCTACCTGTCGAAGCCTACAGCTTGGGAAGGTGATTAAGTCAGCAGCCAAAGCGGAAAGGATTTTGTCTGACAACAGAGACGTCTGGAATTGAACCACTTTTCCTTCTCTGTCCCAGGCAGCGGAAAAATGATTCCAATGTCGCCGAATGAAGCGCGGCTTCGCGACCAGACCTACTCCAGCAGCATCTACGTCGACGTGACGGAGCAGATCGAGAAGCCGGGGAAGAAGACGATGATCCGGAAGCACCTCAAGACCTTCCTCGGGAAGATCCCGATGATGGTGCGCTCCTTCTACTGCTACCTGCAGGACAAGTCGCCGGACGAGCGAGGCATCCTCAATGAGTGTCCGCTGGACCCCGGCGGCTACTTCATCGTCAACGGCTCCGAAAAGGTACCAACAGGTCCCAGCCGTCTGGTTCTCGTCTGGTTTCAGCCGGATTCTCGTCCGGTGGAAGCCGGATTCTCGTCTGGTCCCAGCCGGATTCTCGTCTGGTCCCAGCCGGATTCTCGTCTGGTTCTGTAAAAAGGGGAACTGGTTTATGCTTGGAACAGGTCGTAGTGGCGCAGGAACGCCGTGCAACCAACCAGATCTACATCTACAAGGTGCCGAAGAAGGGCAGGTACCTCTACTCCGCGGAGATTGACTGCGTGCTGGAGCACTCCTCTCGCCCTCCTGCTCAGTTCTCCGTGAAACTCCTGGCCAAAGACAGCCAACCGAAGGTGAGTCGCTCTCATTCCTAAGCCGGAGGGTTCGTCCCGAGTGCGGCAGTTAGAGGGAAGTTGCTCCCCGAATTGTCCAGGAAATTGCCGCGTCCATGCGGAGCGGCCCGCTGGTGGTGCGCTTCCCCAAACTCAAGGAGGAGATAGACCTGTGCATCTTGTTTCGCGCCATGGGCCTGGTGGAGGACCGCGACATCATCCAGCGGATCGTGCCGGACCCGGGGGACCACGAGATGAGGGAGTGGCTCATCTCCTCCTTCACCCGCACCACCGCCATCCACCAGTACCAGCACGCGCTCAATCACCTGGCCAATCGCACCAACAGTCCCGGCGTGAGCGCGCAGGTGCGGATGGAGTACGCCAGCTATGTGCTGCACCACTACGTCCTCCCACACGTCGGCACGACCGAGCCCGACACGAGCAACAAGACCTGGCTCCTGGGCTACATGGTCAACCGGCTGTTGGCGACCGCCATGGGTCGTCGCGAGCCCGACGATCGCGATCACTACGGGAACAAGCGGCTGGATCTCGCCGGTCCGCTCTTGATGAATCTCTTTCGGGGATTTTTCAATCAGATGGTACGTGAGTTCTTCGATGAGAGTCAGTGCTTGTTTTGGTCAGGGATCCCTGGTTTTGTTCAGGGACCCTTGGTTTTGGTCAGGGACCCTGGTTTTGGTCAGGGACTCTGGTTTTGGTCAGGAATCCTTGTTCCGTGTAGATGAAGGACACGAAAAAGTACATTCAACGGTTCGTGGACCGGGACAAGGAGTTTGAGGTGAACCACGCCATCAAGAGCCGCACCATCACGGATGGATTGGTCTACGCCTTCGGCACCGGCAACTGGGGCGACTCCCGCTCAGGGACCGCCCGCAGCGGCCTCGTTCAAGTCCTCAACCGGCTGACGTACGCCGCGACCCTCTCACACCTGCGGCGTGTCCGGACGCCCCTCAACGTGGAGTCGCGGGACCCGAAGCCGCGGCAGCTGCACAACACCCAGTGGGGCATCATCTGCCCCTCCGAGACGCCGGAGGGGCAGCAGTGCGGCGTGGTAAAGAATCTCGCGCTCATGGCCTACGTCACAGTGGGCAGCATGGTCACCGGGGATTACCTCGAGTGGATTAGCGACTTCATTGAGCCACTGCACACGGTCACGCCGTTGGATGTCGCCGGGTATGTACTACTATGTACGGACTACACACGTCGCCACGAGGTGGCGCTCAGGTCGCCACGAGATGGCGCCCACGTCGCCACGAGGTGGCGCACATGTCGCCACGAGATGGCGCACATGTCGCCACGAGGTGGCGCTCATGTCGCCACGAGGTGGCGCCCACGTCGCCACGAGATGGCGCCCACGTCGCCACGAGATGGCGCTAACCAAGTTAAAACTAACTTTTCACTGGGTGCCAGCAAATGAGGGTGGTCAGAGTTTGAGCCAATTTTAACTACAGCGTGCTACTAAATATTTTCGGAGGTAAGGGGGCGGAGCTATGGACAGTTTTAAAAAAGGGCCGAAAATTCCAGTGAACCTTGCCGGAGTTGGCCTGTAGCTCCGCCCCCTGTTGTCAGAAAAAGATTCGGATAATGCCAATCGAATTGAATTTGAATTTCGCATTGGAAAGCGTCGAAATAATCACTTTTAGTTCTCTTTGTCCCCTTCGCTGAAGCGGGCGCACATTTCGGCAGCTCCTTTATGGGCGGTTAATGTCGATCGTCATAACGATTCAAAGATTGATTGAACAGTTGATCAGTTGATTGAACAGTTGATCAGTTGGTTGAACAGTTGATCAGTTGATTGATCAGTTGATCAGTTGATTGAACAGTTGATCAGTTGGTTGAACAGTTGATCAGTTGGTTGATCAGTTGATTGATCAGTTGGTTGAACAGTTGATCAGTTGATTGATCAGTTGGTTGAACAGTTGATCAGTTGATTGAACAGTTGATCAGTTGAATCCTTAGTGACCAAAACTTTTGGTTTGGCGTTTTTTTTCTTCGAGAAAATCATTAAAAGGCTAGAACAAAAAATTGTCACTAAAATGTGTAGTTTAGTTTTTAGTTGAGTTTATTTTTGCCATTCCTACCGCACGGGGGATTCCCGGTCTTCGAAGCAGAGATTCCCGAGTCGCTGAACTGTTTTTCCTTCAACTAGACCCCGTTTTTTCTATTGAGGATCGTTTTCTTAGCGCGACGAAGGTCTTCTTCAACGGTTCCTGGATTGGGATTTGTTCGCTGCGGAAGGCCGCCGACTTAGTCGACGAGGTCCGGAAGCGGCGTCGGCGAGGCGACGCGGAGACGGAACACGAGGTGCGTGAGAAAAAAAAAATTCCCTCTTGTTTGGGAATTAATTTCGAACGCGGATTCCGTCATTTTTATAACCATTTTTTTTTCATTTTTAAAAAAGTCAAGCGTTAACATTTTTTTATGCAATCCCGTCGGGAAAATTTGATGTTGCGGCAAATATTTTTCGACATGAAGGGGTGGAGTCATAGATCAGGTGTGGTGAATGTTTTTGTAGGTGTCGATCGCTCGTGACACATGGAACAGGGAAATCCGCATCTACACGGACGCCGGACGCGTGTGTCGACCGCTGTTGGTTGTGGACTTTCCCAAACAGACATTGGCCCTGAAGCGGTACCAGGTGAGTGCTCTTTATGGTTTAATCTCACATAGTCGTGTTTAACTAGTATTCTAGTATCCACCTGGGTCATCCGTTGCATGTATTTTCAGGCTGCCTTGATCTCCGACATTTCAATTCACTATCCGTAAGTTGTTGTCCCTCACAATGCCACTTGAAATGTGCCTTGTCTGACTGCCTGGCTGTCTGACTGCCTGGTTGTCTGACTGTCTGACTGCCTGGTTGTCTGACTGTCTGACTGCCTGGTTGTCTGACTGTCTGACTGCCTGGTTGTCTGACTGTCTGATGCCTGGTTGTCTGACTGTTTGACTGCCTGGTTGTCTGACTGCCTGGTTGTCTGACGGTCTGGCTGTCTGACTGCCTGGTTGTCTGTGTTCAACCATACCAAACGTTACGTGACATCGCCTGTCTCTTGTGCATGCACAGATGGAGTTCCATCTTGGCGTCCGGACTGATCGAGTATCTGGACCTGAACGAGGAGGAGACCGCGCTGATCGCCATGCACCCGCGCGACTTTGAGAGCCGTTTCGCCAAGATGGGCGACCGTCGCCGGGAGATCCGCTTCACCCATTGCGAGATCCACCCGTCCATGATCCTCGGAGTCAGCGCGTCTATCATCCCGTTCCCGGACCACAACCAGTCGCCGCGCAACACCTACCAGGCCTCCATGGGCAAGCAGGCCCTGGGCATTTACTCCACCAATTTCGACGCCCGCTTTGACACTGCTCCCTCGCACGTCCTCTACTACCCGCAGAAGCCGCTGGTCACAACGGATTCCGCTAGCATTGCGGGTCTCCGGTGAGTTATTCGGTTCGGCGACTGCCAGGCAGATGAAACATATCGGGACTCAGCCAGACAAGCAGTTATACAGCTACAGACAGTAGACTCGGGCGGATAGACAGACAGATAATTATGTCGCCTGATGTATAGACAGGCAAGTGGGCAGACGGAGTAAGGTAGGCAGATACACAGACAGACAATTAGACTGGCAAGTGTGCAGACAGACAGCCAGACAAGTTGACAGGCAAGTGGGCAGACAGACAGACAAGGAGACAAGCATACAGACAGACAAGTAAGAGGACATACGGTTCGGTAGGGAAACACACAGACAGACAAGTATCCAGGTAAGGCAGACACGCAGGTAGACAAACTGACAATGGTCTTTGTTTGGCTATAGGTACGATGAACTCCCAGCCGGCATCAATTGTATTGTGGCCATCGCATGTTACACCGGCTACAACCAGGAGGACTCGGTGATTCTGAGCCAGGCGGCGGTGCAGCGCGGTCTCTTTCGGCACACTTTCTACCGGACCTACGGGACCAAACAGGTCGATTCCAAACGTTACAAACGCACTGAACGGATTGAAATTCCCGACCGGGAGTCCTGTGAGGACATCAAACCGTGGTCGTCGTACGACAAGCTGGGCGAGGATGGGATTGTCGAACCGGGTGTGCGGCTGTCCGGCACGGATATTGTCATCGGGAAGACAGTCGAGGAGAGTCGACCGGATTATGATGTAAGGTTTTCATTCCATCTGGCCGTTAATTAAAAATGTGAATCGAGTGACAAGACTGTCACTCGGCGAGATAGGCAGACCGACAAACAGAGTACTGAATTAACGGGTAGGCAAGCCCATATCCACAGACGTAAACAGAAGGGCACATACCCAAAGACACAGACAGATGCACGACCAGTGAACACACCCACAGACACAGGCAGAAAGCACACACCCACAGAATAGGCAGGCAGACAGGCAGAAACGTAGAGGCAGACAGCCACTCAGGTAGGCAGACAGACAGACATAAACGTGGAGACAGGCAGCCTCGCAGGCAGGCAGACAGACAGGCATAAACGTGAAGACAGGCAGCCATGCAGATAGACAGACAGACACACAGACAGACAGACAGACAGACAGACACACACACAGACAGACACACAGACACACAGACACACAGACACACAGACACACAGACAGACAGACACACAGACAGTCAGGTAGACAGACAGACAGACATAAGCGTGGAGACAGACAACCCCGCAGGCATATAGGTGAACAGACTATGGGCCAAACGAACAAGCAGACCAGAGAGCACGAAAGAAGGTCAGAGATTAGCAGCAAGAAAGACAAAAAAGGGCAGACGTAGAGACGATGATAATAAGAAGAGGTATTTGGAGAGACGAACGATGAGGCTGTCGGCATCAGATAGAAAAGATGGTTAAACCTGGTACCCATGTGGAACAAGTCACAGACACATGCGTAAGAACAGTGACCGACCGACCGAGCAAAGCAGACAGAGGGATAAAATTACGGTCGGACAAGTAGTCATTGACTCGCATCCAGACAGGCAAAAAGACAGACAAGGACAGACAAGTGAATAGTAACGCCAACTATCAAGGATGCAGGCAAAAAGGCCAAACACACAGACTGGCATGTCAGGCAGACAAACTCTCGGACTTTCAGAATCTCGCAGACAAATAAGTGGTCAGTTGGACAAGTAAATAAATCAGGTGACTACTATTGGATTCTCTGGGTTTCGGGACTGTTGGATTAATCGGGTACCACTTTCTCCCCATAGAACCAAGGAGAGCGCAAGGTCACCAAGAGCGACATCAGCATCGCCTTGAAATCCGCGGAGACCGGCATCGTGGATAAGGTCCTCCTCTCCGAGACGCTGAACGGCGAACGCTTCTGCAAAGTGCGAGTGCGCTCCGTGCGGATTCCGGTGATGGGCGATAAATTTGCCAGTCGGCACGGCCAGAAGGGCACCTGCGGGATCATGTACCCGGGGGAGGTCAGTGACCTTCCAGTTCCAGTACGCACCACCACTGTGCTGCCATTGAGTGTTTCTGTTGATTTCATTTAGGACATGCCATTTACGGCCAGTGGAATAACACCGGACATCATCATCAATCCGCACGCCCTTCCGTCACGCATGACGATCGGTCATATGCTAGAATGTCTTGCAGGAAAAGTAAGCATATTGTTTGTTTGTCTGCCTCCGGCGGTTTTCTCTCTTCTCTAGGCGATGTCTGTTTGTTGTTTGTTTATTCTGTCTGTCTGCCTAGGTGCCTGTTTGTCTGTTTGCCTAGGTGCCTGTTTGTCTGTCTGCCTAGGTGCCTGTCTGTTTGTCTGCCTACCCGCCTGCCTGTCTGCCTAGGTGCCTGTCTGTTTGTCTGCCTACCCGCCTGCCTGTCTGTTTGCCTAGGTGCCTGTCTGTTTGTCTGCCTACCCGCCTGCCTGTCTGTTTGCCTAGGTGCCTGTTTGTGTGTCTGCCTAGGTGCCTGTCTGTCTGCCTACCTGTTTGTCTGTGTCTCTGTCTGTTTGTATTGTCTGTATGCCTATCTTACTGCTTGTCTGTCTGGTTGTTTCCATCGGCTTAAATGCTGTTCGTAATCTCCTAGGCGGCCGCGCTCACCGGCGACACCGGCAACGGCACACCCTTCGCCTCTGGCACCAGCGTCCTAGGTGGCCAGCTGCGCGACGCCATTCCCGTCAAAATTGACATGATCTCGGAGGTGCTGAAGGAGAAACACTTCCAGGCCTACGGCAACGAGCTCCTCTACAACGGTTTCACCGGCTGCAAGATGAACTCGCAGATCTTCATCGGTCCGACGTACTACCAACGGCTCAAACATCTGGTGGATGACAAGATCTACTCGCGAAACCGAGGAGCGGTCAGCTTGTTGTGTCGGCAACCGCAGGACGGTCGAGCAAGGTTGGTTTGTGGAAGAAATAGACATCTGGATAGACAAGCAGGCAGGTGCATAGACAGACCGGTAGACTTCGCAGACAGACAGACAGACAGACAGACAGACAGACAGACAGACAGACAGACAGACAGACAGACAGACAAACAGACAAACAGACAAACAGACAGACAGACAGACAGACAGACAGACAGACAGGCAGACAGACAGGCAAACAGGCAGACAGTCAGACGGACACCCAAACAGACAAACAGACACAGACAGACAGACAGCTCCCAGGTAGTTGCGTACGATAGATAGTGAAACAGAAATTAAAGTAGATAAACAAATAAACCGGACAAAGGCATGATGAATTGAAGCCAGACTAGAATGGGTGACCAGTCTGTGAGATCAACAGGTGACCTGGATTGAGCCATTTACAAATGTAATTACGGGTACAGTACATACGGCAACGGAAGTTTTTGAATTCAGTGCTTGTTCTGTTTTTATTTCAGTGGCGGAGGCCTTCGTGTTGGAGAAATGGAGCGGGACTGTCTGATCAGTCACGGAGCGTCGTTGAACCTGCGAGAACGCTTCTTGGACGCCTCCGACGCATACCGCGTTCATATTTGCAACTCCTGCGGTCTGATTGCGGTGGTCAATCTGCGAGCACAGACATCGGAATGTCGAGGCTGTCGCGGCGAACGGGGAAACGTGAGTCTTGTCCGGCCTTATCGGTCCATCTGTGGCTTGATTGATTGATTTATTCAGTGCCTGATTGATTCTTGCTTGATTGGTTGATTGATTACGATATATTAATGTGTTTTTTTCGTATAAGCTTGCTGCTTGATTGGTTGATTGATTGATTACGATGTATTAATGTTTTTTTCGAATAAGCTTACTGCTTGATTGGTTGATTGAATATGATGTATTAATGTGTTTTTTCGTATAAGCTTACTGCTTGATTGGTTGATTGATTGAATACGATGTATTAATGTGTTTTTTCGTATAAGCTTACTGCTTGATTGGTTGATTGAATACGATGTATTAATGTTTGAAATTTTTTTCTCTCTATTACAGATTTCTCAGGTGATCCTTCCCTACGCCTGCAAGCTCCTCTTCCAAGAGATGATGTCGATGGGAATCTCTCCACGCATGATGACCGGCGAATCGGGCAAAGACTTGGTCCTCAACAGCGGAAAAGTCGTCGCGCTCAAACCGAAACCGACCAGGACGGCGACGAAGACTGGGATGAAGACCTCCACCGTCCCAGCCGTCCAACGGGGCTTGAATGCGCTCTCCGTCAAGTGATCATCGCGGCACATCCGAAAACGTCTGCAGAAAAAACGGTCCACCTCGTAGTTGCTCACTCTTTCCGGAGAATTTCCTCTCTTCCTCTTCTCTCTCTCTCTCTCTCTCTCTCTCTCTCGCTCTCTCGCTTTGATTCACTTTTGAATCTCTTATTTCATATTTGAATCACGCGCAAGCGAGTCTCGACTTTTATGTGACTGACAGTTTTACTCTTGACAAATTTTGCCGATTTTTCTCTCCACACTGCGCGTTTGCGCAGCACAGTGCAGTCTTGTGGCCAAACTGTTTCCGCACCAAGTCAAAGCAGCCTGCAGCCTTGTGGTAACAAATCGCCACGGTCGTTTGAGTGTGTGAACGTGTTCTTTCAACAGTTTGGATGATGCCCCTCCCCCTCTGTGCCTGTACTCTACTGTCACGATTTTAAGGGTGGCTTTTTTGCCCTACAAGTAAATTACCACCCCCCCCCCCTCTGTGTCCCCTCTGGGTGGGCGGGGCTAAACCCACCCTTAAAATCGTGGCAGTTCAGTACGTGCTCTCTATGTGTGAGGACAGCCGGTCACATGAGTGAGAGAGAGAGAGAGAGAGAGAGAGTGGATGAATTTTTGTAGGAAATAGCGTGGAATATAAAATTCGGATAATAATTCGTCTCATGTCGGTGTGGGGGGGGAGGGGCACGAATTGATTTGATTTATTCTACAGCACACAAAATCCAGGTTCGCTGGACAATAATAAAGTGTGAACAGAATTCACCTCTTTGTCAATTCCGTCACACTCACTTTCCCATGTGTCAACTTCATTTTGCTCCTCCTACGAGGAGGCGGCCCTAACTCTAGCCACTTTTTATAACCATTTATAAGTAGAATTTAAAAATATGATTTAAAATGCCCAGTAAAGCATTCATTTAAATCAAATCAATTTCCTACATTTTCTAAGTTATTATCACAAGTACTGTCAATCAATCAATCAATCAAACGTAGCTGTACATTTGCGGCATCGACAGAGACACGTTGATTGATTGTTGAATTAAGTTAATATCACAAGTACTGTCAATCAATCTATCAATCAATCTATCATTCATTCAAACGTAGCAGTACATTTGCAGCTTCGACAGGGACACGTTGATTGATTGATTTCGATAAATATGCCGCAACTACTGTATCTCATCATATCGACTAAGTTTCTGAAAATTGCTGCGGTTACAATATCACGGAAAAGTGGGTGAACCATGCGGCAGAACGAACCATCACACAATTCTCGAGTGCGTAAACAAATCGCGCGCAGTAATTGGTTTTAAAATTCCGACACGCTGGATATTTGATTTCGACTGTGCTCGAGAGTGTCTTTGTGGTCAAAATGGACGGATCGCCAGCGGTCCATGGTCATCCGCAGTTTGGACAGCCACAAGACCTGTGTGCAAACACATTATCAGTGACTGGACGGAGACCAAACTGAAAGAACGCCCACTATAATCTCCCGATCTCAAGGGACAGTTAAGCCCCACCTCCACTGTGTCGTGATTGGTTGAAATTTGAAACAACTTGGCAGCGATTGATTGATTGATTAAGCGGAATTTCTTGATGGACGCATTAAATCAGTTGATTGATTGATTGTAGGTAAACAATAGCCAACGGTGATGAACAGATAAGATCCGGAGTGGATCAAATTAACTGGTAGGGCAAAAAAGTGTCCCTTGCGATCGGGAGATTACGGTAGGAGCTCATAATTGGCAGCCTCAAATTTAAATGGTGGATATCCCGCGTAAAAATGATCCTTCACACGTGCGCTAACCGACTTAAGCACTTTCACTCGATGGCTGTGTACAACAGCCACGCAACGAGTGTAATGGCTTGACTCGGTTAGCGCAAGGTTTTTATCACGTGTGGTTTTTGCCACGTGGTTTGTGCCACGTGTGGTTTGTGCGCCTACTTTTAAGGCTTCAGTTGAGGCTTGCAGGGTGACGGCGCCGATGATCTGCTGGTAGCGAGAAATGTGGAGAATGACGATGGAGTTTTTTAGCGCGCCGCCGCCTAAATTCCCACATGCAAAGAATGTTGTAGCGAATTGGAAAATCACGAGATCGCAGCGAGAATTCACGGCAGAAACCCGATAACTTCGGGGGAACGCGCTCGGTTAAACAGAACACACGTAAATAAAAGCCTGGGCTTGATTGCTCAGCGATAGCAATGCTTGATTGATCTCTTGCGATGTGCATGTACTGGCCAAAAATTTGCCCAATCGGAGTTAAAGCCAATTGCTTAGCGTGCCCGGCGGCTTGAACTCTGACCGCTTGTATTTATGACCAAGTGTGCAACGCTAATAGGGCCGGGTGTTATTTTCTGTACCGGTCGGTGAAAATAATCGAGCGCTCGGTTTAACCGAACGCGTTCCCCTTAAGTTATCGGGTTTTTACAATAAGCGCGTTCGTACCTTGATCTGGCGGGCTCATGTCGTGGACCATTATCCGGTCCAAGGGCATGGGCTGCTTGTAGACGATGTAACGCGTCGACGACTCTGCCACACTCCATGAATTTATGCCTGGATTGGGGTCGGATACTGATGATTTTTGCTGCCGGAAAAAAGTATATCAGATTTATAGGAATTGTGGCAACCGTTTTAGGCGACTACTTTACAAACTTTTTTGAAAAGGCCTTTCCGTTTCCTCGTGAGTAAAAGCATATCGTCGAAGAGAAAGACTTGCATTTCCACAGGCTTCCCGTTTTCTGTGAAAGTGCGTCAATCAGACAAGAACGGAAACTGAAACAACTGAAATACCCAAATCTACATGCAGACAGACAGACAGACAAACAGACAAACAGACAGACAGACAGACAGACAGA
>LRSR01008151.1:0-26823 GCA_001579985.1 Hypsibius dujardini
TGTCTGTCTGTCTGTCTGTCTGTCTGTCTGTCTGTCTGTCTGTCTGCCCGTCTGTCTGTCTGTATGTCTATCTGTATGTCTAGTTTAGCCTAGTCTGTCTACAGCTGCGTTTGCAACAGCTTCCGGCGGTAAGTCGGACCACCCTCTTTTGGTGTAAACATATACCACCATATTGTATTAATGAATTCCCACAGACCATGAGCGGCAGAATTGATTGCTTGATTTTTCCAACGGCTTAATTGAATATTCTTTCTATTGATCGATTGATTAAGAATGGTACCTCCTCAACCTGTTACTCCACGGAAAGATTAGAAAGATTATTCAATTGAGCCGTTGGAAAGATCAAGCAATCAATTCTGCCGCTCATGGTCTGTGGGAATTCACTAATACTAAGGGTGATCTATGTTTACACCAAAAGAGGGTGGTCCGACTTACCGCCGGAAGCTGTTGCAAACGCAGCTGTAGTATGCCCAGTATGTCTAGTCTAGTCTGTCCGTCTTACTGTCTACGTTGTCGGTCGTTGAGTTTCAGAACCCTCCATTGCATCAGTAATCTAGATAGTTTTATTTGATGAATTGTTTGTTTAATGTCCAACTACAGTATCCATGTCCTGTTTGCAGATTTTTTTGACTCATCGGATCCGGTTGTGGTTGCCGCACCCAGTGAGCCCTCCTCTAAGTCCACCGCTTCGGCTCCAGTAATCACGCCAGTCCTCCTTCCTGACAACTTCTTCGACAAGCCGACGAAGAACATCAAGCAAAAACAGGAACGCGAGAAGAAGGTGCTGGAGGAGGAAGAATGGCTGAAATTCCAGAAGGCCATCAACGAGGAAACCCATAAGTCCGCGGTGGTCGTCGAGCACGACGACGACGAGGCCAAACGGAAGCGCGAACTGGACGAGATTGAGGAGCAGCTGGTGCGGTGGGAGAAGCTCCACGATCTCGAGCTGAAGAAGGAGGAGGTGGCAAAGAAGCTGGCGGCCAGCGAAGCCATGGAAGTATCAACGGGCGGGGATAGTGACAGTGGTGATGATGATGCCGGGGATGATTTTAATATGATGGATTGGCGAAAGCGCAAGTTATGGTGATTTGCTCGTATTAGCGTTCTCAGTCGATTTTCGAAGGATTTTTTAATTTCTATCACCATTTTTCCAGTCGTTAATAATATTCTTTGCTGACTGTGAGTGCGAGAAGACCTTTGCTGACTCTATTGTAAAGATCGACATCGCGTGACTTTTCCTACGCGGACGCGGAAAAACTGTTTCAAATTTTACGCGGCACGGAATCGCGCGGAATTTAGGAAGTTTAAGTCTACGCGGAACGACGCGGAAAACACAGTTTTAGATAGCGACGCGGAAATAAACTGAAGTGGAAAATTTATCACTTTTTTAGCTTCTGAAACAGATCGGTATAAGAGATTCAAAATCAATGATCAACATCTCTTTCGGGAACCACCACTGATCACTAGCTAATCAACTAATCAACCGTACACTGACTGATTCAGGAATTAAGCGCTGTTTCTTGGAATACGCGGCGCGGAACGGAGCGGTTCAGCTCTGACGCGACGCGGAAACATCAACTATTTTTCTAGGCGGAGCGGTGCGGTATTTCCGCGTCGCGTCCGCGTCGCGTCGCGCGCGGATGTCGATTTCTACTCTATTGGTCTTGATTGTGAGCAGTCCAAATGGCAAGTTTATACCGTCATGGTGTCGGTGCAGGTGGCGCCACCGCGATTAATATCTGACGTTCAATTGATTCATTGCGAAATTCGAATCCAATTGAACTGGAACTTACCAACTGGGCGTTCCTCGCACCACATCTGACCAATGGCCGTGGCTAGAATCGTTCCAATTCCACATTATGTCACAGTGGGAGTGGAACTCGTTTGAGTGGCGCGCCACGCCATTGTGCCGAAATTAACACTTTAACAGAGATTGAAACGCTTCACTTGCAAGCTGCGTGCCATTTGCAAAAAATCAGTTCGCCGGCAGTTTTTATTCATTCCCTTCAGGTTGTCGCTCTTTCGCCCAGCAGCAAAATAATTCTCCGACCCCTTTCCGGTCGTTCTAGCACCTTTACGGGCATATTTCGGGGAAGGAAAATTTGTTTCGGGCCTTTTGCGAAGCCTCCCGCATGGATATGCCCATACCGGAGAAAATGAATTCGGAATCTTCCAGAAGCCCGAAAACTCTACCCGCACCCGATATCCAAGGGATCCCCACTGCAGCGGTCGTGGATTCAGTGGAGGATCCGATGAGCGAAGGCGCTAAGGAAATTTCCTGGATGACTCTGTCGTCTCCGGTTCAACGGTATTTTGTCAATTCTCTTCCCGTCTTTGAGTTAGTGCTGACTCTTTTGCTTAATTCGCAGCAAAAAGCGGCCAACCTCTCAGAATTCTCCGATTGAGCGATGTGTGTGTCGGGATTGCGGTCGAGATCTGCTGAAGTGTGTCAATATTGTGAGGGTTGATTGCCGAAGACGTCTCTTTTGACACTGATCCTTTTTAGGGCGTCCATGTATCGTCACAAGTCAGTTTGCAAGAAGTCCCTCGTCCTGGGTGTGAAAAAGGAGCTCCATCAGGTGGTCATACCGGAGGAGGAACGCACCGTGACGACGCTGAACACGGTGAGAATTTTTGTAGCTGCTGCTGCGTTAATCAAGCAATCAATCAATCAATCAACTGAGATGACGTCATTTGGCTTATATTTAAGTCATGTAATTGGCATGAATTGATTGATTTGGGGAAGTCCAGTTTTAGAGTTTTCAATAATTTAAAAGGACCTTTTTTCTTTTAAATTAAATAATTTTAAATTAAATTTTAAATCAGAAAGATTCAGCGCAAATGGATCATGATATTAACTTTTTTTTAACTCGAATACTAGTTGTCTAGTATACATATTATGTTTGAAGTATAGCACGCGAAATAGAAAAGCGAACACTTCCTTAGCCGACCAAAGAATTGCTACGCTTTTTAGGTGGTGAATGTGGGCGGCAAGTACGAGAACGTAACGCTGAAGTTGCTGATACCCCGCAGCACATCCATCAAATTCGTCCAAGGCAATGGCACCGGCCTAACGCCCGTGACCAACTCCTCAGCCCTTGGGGTTCTTAGCGCTACCACCAGCTCGAAGTCCGCCTTGACCACGTCTTTCTCCACACGGTTCCTCGGTGGCAGTGTTCCTAGTACCTCCGTCGCCGCCGTCGGTAAGAGCTCCAAGGTCAAACACCCCACCGGAATGACTGTCCGGAAGCTTCTTCAGGCCAGACCGTCTCAGCCGGTTCCCCTGAAGGCGGCGGACCTGCAGCATCCTCCCAAAGACATCCCTCTCCTGGGGAAGACAGACGAGCCATCGAGAACAGGCATCACCAACGCAAGCGCTACCACCCCTTCAGGTATCTAGGATTACACACATGGCCACAATTTTGAGTGGCAAAGTTCGAACCATCAGGGTGGTCTGAGTTCGAACCAGCAGGGTGGTCTGAGTTTGAGCCATCTAGGTGGTCTGCGTTTGAGCCATCAGGGTGGTCTGAGTTCGAACCATCAGGGTGGTCTGAGTTCAAGCCACCCTTGGCTAGAACTTGCCATTGCTTTCTCTTGAATCTTTCATTTAATGCCTGACCCAGCGGAAAAATTAGGTTGAGGAAGCTGCTCTAAATTCCGCCAAAATAAACAAGTTCAATCAATCGCTCAATTGAGTGAAGGCTGCATGGTCAGCTGTGGTCAAGAGCGCCTGCGCGCGGTGACTTGATTCGGCTCGAACTCGGACCACCCTTTTTGGCCTAAAGTCTGCCACCTAAAATTGTGGTTGTATGTGTAGAGCTTTGCATTCATTTGTCCATTAAAATTTAGCTTCGCCTTGGCTCACTTTCAGACAATTATAAAATAAATAAAGTACCCACTTTTTTTATTTTAATTCAATTGTTATTAAATTGGTCTAAACTGCAGTGCAAGTGATGAATTCAATTATAATTTAATTCAGAATATAATTACTGATTTACGATTTTCAAATAATTTATTACGCTATCACATTTTTGTATTTAAGCATCACTGATTTTTCAGATTCAAATTTTCCAGCTCAAATTTACTCACTTAATTTCGTGTAATTCGAATCCTCTTGAAGTTTAATTAAAAACTATAAGTTACATCTTGCTTTTAATGGTGATGTTAAATGTTTCGTTTCAGATTTGCTGGCGACATCGCCGATTGCAATCGCTCCCGTTGCCGCGACGGATGTGAGGACGCCAAAAATGGACCCGTCCGGCAAATTGGTGAAGATAGCCGCCAAACCGAAGCTCGTGGTGCGGCCACTTGGGAATCTGCCGGTTTCGACGTCAATCCAGGTGAAAGGTCAACGCAAGCGGCCGTTTCCGGGTTCATCGAGCTGGAAATTTCCCTGCTCCAACTGCTCTCAGGAATTCTCGCGGTACGAATTCGTTTTCTTATCTACGGGCAGTATACTGTGCACAATGCGTCCGCTCCATATGTTGCCTCTCTTCAGTCGGTGGATTTGTCGGTTTTTGGCTCGATCGATGTTTCTACCTGCCTATGTGTCTGTTTGTTTGTCTTTGAGTCTGCTAATCTTTGCATTCAATCTGTCTGTCATTTGCCTTTTGAGTCGCATGTCTGCCTGGGTGTCTATGAACCTGTCTGTCCGTTCGACTGAAGTTGAGTCTGTTTGTTGGTGTGTCTTTCTTCATCTCTGTCTGTCTACCTGATAGTGGTGTGCTTTAAAGATTCCATTCCTTCAATGTGCAGTGAGGATGACCGACGCCGCCACGTGATCGAGCATCATGAGAAGAAGAATCTCCTAGCATGCCAAGGATGCCTCCGACCCATGTTGAAGTAATCTCCCCTTACCCTCACTGCCATTTTTGTTTAGTTTTTTAAGGTTCCTTTTTCGGTGGTTGTAGACGTTCTTTAAACCGTCATCAGCAGACATGCCGCGCGATGCAAAACCTTCGCCTGGCCGCCGTCATGGCTCTCCAGAATACCGTCGCCGCTAATCCCGTCCCCATTAGCTCCTCCACCACCGTTCCCACCGGCGTGTTCGTCAGCGGGCCCCTTGTCCCTGTAATCAACCCAATAGTCCCGTTTGTCGTCTTCCCTCCGCCGAAGGTCTTTCTTCATTCCACCAATCAGTTGAAGGAAAACAATTCCCAGTCGATGCCTATAGTGCCGAAAGGAGCGGAGGAGGATACCACGTCTAAAACTGACGGTATATTTTTCATGGAGTTTTTTTACTAGTGTGTTTTTGACTCTTTCCTGTCCGCAGGGCTGAAACGAAAGTCGGAAGAATGGGATCAAGAGGCTGCACCGGTCTGCCTTGCGCCTGTGGAGAAGAAGGAAGAACTAGCGACACCTGTTGCAAGTACGGTGGCGACACCTGTTGCAAGTATGTAACTTGTAAAAGTATTCATTCATTTAATAGTTTGTACATGTATCGACTTGTGTAACTATTTTAATTAAAAATTGGCGACCTGAGTGTTTTTTCAATTTTTGAAGACGCCGTTGGCCAAATATTACTGTTATTTTGAGTTTTATGAAGTTTTAATAATGTGTCATTAAATATAGTATTTAGATCATATTTTCAATCCCAAAAATGAGTCCGTTTTACTTTTGAAATAAAATGGTTTCAATTTATAGTATGGCTATTCTTATCTAGGTCCTAAGAAGGCTCGAGTGGAAGCCCCCATTCGTCCTTCTGTCGTTACAGTCAAAATCGAAGAGGATGGCCAAGAACGTACCATTCAAGGTTCGTTCCCTTCACTTCTATTTATCATTGTGCAGTGCATAAAGGAGGTCTCTCTCTCTGTCTAGTTCCAAAAAAGCGAATCTCTGACTTTCTCAATTCGCCTGCTTTCGCTCAGTGCGCGAAGAGTCAGCGAATTCGCTTTTGGGCCGATTAGAAACTGTCCCGAAAGAAGAAAACTGCCGGCGACCTCCCGAAAGGAGCAAACTGCCGGCGACCTTCGGCGACCTCGTCAATCGACTTTCATGCCTTTGGCTCTCTGTTTTATACACGATGAATTCGCGATATTTTTTGGTGTTACCTGCTAATTAAGCCTTCTTGTTCTATTATTTATTCTTCTTTCTGGTTTTGTTTTGGCATTTTTAACCAGTTTGGGCGACACACCGCACCGCATGGAATGTTCTCGCTTTCTTAATCTTATGTATTCCTTGTTTTTTTGCTTGTGTTATGCATTTCAAAAGCCACGTATTACAATATCCCCGATGTGTCCTTAAGCCGCTCTTGATTCTTGCGAAACTGCACAGTATCAGGGAATCCATTAACGGGTTATGGAATAAATAAACGGGGCTGACGTGAGCAGAGCATAAAGTAACGTTCAATACTAGAAAACACGTTGATCATTCAGAGAAGTGGTTCTTTAAAACCCAAAAAGTCGAACATTGAAAAAACTCAAATCCGAGGAATTTTGCGATGGAGTCCCGATATTAGGCAGCAATTTTTGGAAATTACGAAATTTCCGCTGTTTTGCTCTGGGGATGTGGGAACTCACGAATTGTTCGATCGGCTAAGGTTTAGTTTGCCCCTGTCGGTTGCGCATTGATTGATCTATTATGGCGAATAGGAAACTCGATCGACAATCAATTGAGCCTGGTCGCTTAAACCGGGAATTGATTACAGATAGTTTTACCGCTTGTTTCTTCGATAAAAACAGATTATACATACAGTGAAATTTTGGAATTTGGCGACAACCAATCGATAGAAGACGTCGAGAGGAATCGAATGAAACATAATTTAGGTGAGGAAAATCAAAATTGAGGGATATATGACAGTTCCAAGTTGGGGTACAGTCCACCATTCAGCCATTACAATCCCATGCGCAATGCACGGGGTGCAGCCTAAAGTGCGCAATGCACAACGCCAGTGGTTCCATTCAAAACCCATCAAAACCCATCGCCAGTGCTTCCATTCAAAACCCATCAAAACACATTGATGGGAATTTGAATCAATGCTGCCATTAAAAACCCATCGCCAGTGGTTCCATTCAAAACCCATTAACGGGTTGTAATGGTTGATCAGTTGATCGCACATTCATGAATGCGTTGCGCATGGGATGGTAATGGCTGAATGGTGGACTGTACCCTAACTTGGAACTGTCATATCTCCCTCAGTTTTGATTTTCCTCACCTAAATTTTGTTTCAATCGATTCCTCTCGACGTCCTCTATCGATTGGCTGTCACCAAATTCCAAAATTACACTGTATGTATAACCTGCTATAACCGTTTCGTCGATCCGTCGATTGCTTATGAATTGACTGATTTGTAGATGAGTTAAAACTATTGTTGCAATAAAACGTGAGTGCCTCGCTGTAGTTATTGGTTTTTTCTTTTTTGTATGTTAATTATTGCTAGAATCAGCGGCGGGTTCATGTCAGAAGAGATCGCGCACGTTGTGACACTATACACGCCGGGAATTCCGACAGGGGAATGTAGCAGTCTGATTGTGCTAAAGCTCAATGCCAGCAAACTGTGAAGTCCCGCGACGGGAGTGGCAGCGCCAAATCTCGTTTTGGCGGCCGGATAAGCTACTGTCCGACGGATACACGCCCGTCGGATGCAGGTGACGGTGATGTTGTTGGGATCCTATGCGCTTGTGACCGCCACCGCCTTGCCCTACGCGTTGGTGACGTATATTCTGCCGCGTTCCACAGGACTGAATCCGTTTGTGCGGCGCTACGTTGAGTACATCTTTGAGATTGGTTGGATGGCTAATCCGGTACGTAAACTGGGCAAAGATCGATTTCCAATGATATCCAATAATTTGGTGTGGTATGAGCCTTTCGTATGTAACAATCGTGATGCAGTTGCGATTAACAACTTTTAGGATCAGGATTCTCGTCTTCCCATGTAGTTGCTTTTATTACAGTACAGCTGCATCTTGCTGAATCGCGGACTATATGACTACGCTCAAAGGCTTACCTGCGGAGGTTGTGCTTTGGCAACACTGACAGCGCTCAACAACTTCATTCTGCAAACCATGCACGCCGATTGACGTAAGATATGACAAACGATGCAGTTCAACCGGTTGCAATTTCATTTTCAGCTATAGTCCTATGTGGTTCACTTGCAGCGACCAGCTGACGTGGGCTTCATCGGGCAGTCGGAATGCGTCGATTCCGCCTCCTCTAACTTACTCGGCTGGCAGAACGGCTGTCAAACTTTCTGTCGTTTCGTGAACTATACACAATCATCATTCTTAGTATCTCAAATGCCATGTGCACTAGCTTTCCGACAGAGCTGGTACGATCGATCAGCCTTAACCGTATATGCGCGTGGTCACATTCACTCCTCTGCGATGGCTAGACGTCTCATCCCACGGTCGTCCTGCACCCATCCGGGACATAGTTTTTGCAAAAGCGTCACTGGAGCAGTGTCAAACTGATGATTGCTCACTGAACCTCACGTGCTGTGCTGAGGACATTGAGTTCGTTTGACTTTTAGTTCTCGCCGAATATGTATCTGCTTTATTGGCTTAGGATGCCGTTTGACAGGCTTTTATGGGTTTAAAATTCGCAGCGCTGTTGGTCGATGGTTCTTCTTTATTGTTATGATATTATTGTGTAACTTCTTCTTCACTTGTAATCACTTGTGATTGACCTAACAATTTTCTAACTGATCTCGAAGAACAGGAAGAACATTAGGCATGAGTTCATTCTGTAGTGTGCATAATGTGCTTACTGGTACGTGAAACGGTTACGATATTGAAGTAAGAACAGGCATTTTTTGTTTGTCGACGTACCGACGACTTCACATGCAAAATTGGTGAAGCACAAAAAAGAACAAAATCCTTCCTGCAATCCCTGGATGAAATGTCAACGGACTCTCGGACTTCATTCCCTTGATGCCCGTTATGTTCTCGATCCAAGGGATATAGTATCCCACTCTCGTATATACTCCAGGCAAATTATACGTTCCGCAACTGTAAATGGGTATTTTAACTAATTAAAGACTTCACAAACCTAGAGGCAATATCTCACATGTAAAGTATGTTTGTCTTACTCAGATCCCCACGAGACAATTCCTTCGAGTACGAAAGTACCAGAGTCATCCGAACACGCAAATGGTCCGCCACTATCTCCCTGAAAGGGGGATGAGATTTGCCATCGAATCTGTCCGCCTCAAATTTCTCAAGATATTCATGGCTAATTTAATTGACTCAAGAGGAAATCTCACCCCACAGACATCTTTGCCTTCAGCCCAGGCGCAAATCATGTCGTCCTCCACTGTTCCAGTCCAGTTCTGATTGCAGGTCTCCCTGTCCACAATGTTCAACCCGACTTCCATTAGCACCGCTGGTCCTTTGGGGTCTGGCTTCGTCATAACATCCCCCCATCCCACTGCAACGCAACTTTTACCACTCGATGGGTCAGACTTGTCAGCCGGAAGGCAGATTGGGCTGATGACGTTGGTGAAATTAATAAACTCGTCCACCTCGAGGAGGGCAATATCGGCAGCGGAATTGTTGACATTCAAACTGTACTTTTCATGGATGATGATTCTGCGAATGGGATAGTCTTTCGCAGTCGAGTCAACGATATCGCCCGAAGAGCAGCGCGAGTTCCGATGTTGCCCGACTCTGGCTTTGTAGTGCGACGCTATAGTGTCGAGGAATGGTATTTTGACAAGCGTTCCGTCGGGCAGCTTCGTGGATTTATATTCACTACACATAATGTGGTTATTTATGACTCGCTGATCTCGCTGCTGATACTGCGTTTATTCTTCAATTTGACGTTTGGTGTCTGCTGTTTTTCCCAGATCCAAACGTCCGAATCTGTATCTGTATATACGTGACATCCCACGTCTGCTGCCCGGCAGACCAGGCGTTCATCTTAGCGGAGTCTACTGTGGGTCTGTGACATACAGACCAGCGGTCATTCATAGTTTAACTACATTTTTATTATATAATTTATCACTCAATAATTAGTACGCAAGAAATGTTTCAACACTACTCGGGAAGATAATTCGAACATTTGAGATGGCCTCTCAAAAGGTCGAGGGCGATCTTTTCGGGTGAGCAGTATAGTACAGTGAGCTATAGTACAGTAGGAGACTACGCGTCTAATCAAATCTAACATATTAACAGAAAAAAAAAATTGTGGTTGAATTTAAGTGAAATTCTTAAAACTAGTTCTGAGTAGTTGAATCATACGGCTAAGCAATGGTGCAAAATCGAAAATTTCGACAGCTTATTTCGGCTAACAAATTAATTTCGGCACGCTTAATTCGGTTAAATCTCCAGACGCCTACAGGCGAACTGACCTGGACATTCCGCAAGGGGTCATACACCAGTCACGTCTACGAGACTGCGTCTGGAAACAGTTTATACTAACAGCAGATCCAAACGTCAGCCCGATTTCGGTCGTGTTCGTCTGCCCGAACGCTTATGTCACAATTTATAGTCGTTCTAGACTAATTTGTTAGAGTCTGGTGACGTATAAACACAGCAATGAGTGTTCCCTAGTGAAATCGCAATGAATAAATATGAAACATTTGGATTAAGGTGTCCATGAAGTTCAGACGGCGTTAGAATGACTTCTTTCCAACGGGTCCTTTACTTCTCCAAAAAAATGATCCTGCTAGGGTCTACGCCCATGTCCAGAGTTCGTATAATTGCATAAAGATTCATCTAACAGAGAGGTTTATATCTTCACGAAAACTAAACTGACTGATAGCAGGTAGGTAAAGTTAACGATAACATTCCTTAAATATACAAAGAGGAGAGTTTCGAAAGTGGTAGAAGAATAATGAGTTCATATTGTAATCCTAAAGCGCCGATATCTGCTCGCTCTCATTGTACAAAAGAGGTGCATAATTATCTGGTCTGGCTCTAGTACGGGGAAAGAATAAGACGTGGGCGTCACGGACATACATATTTAGCAGTATGCACTACGACACAAACTCCTTCCCTCGACACACCGACACGAAGACACGAGGCCCTCGAATGCGGAACAAAAACAGCAGACCAATGATGGCGCACTTCTTGTGTTGTGTGCTCTTGTGTTGCTGGACACAACTTCACAAGTAAATATTGATTTGCTCGTTAATTCATGAGCCGCTGGTGTGACTGGAACACGATCAGTTGTACGTCGTGTCTTCGTATCGTCGTGTTCGGAAAAGGCTCGTGCTATGGCGCATATTGCTTTTTATTGTTGCTCTCCCTCCCCCAAATGACCTTCGATCTTACCGATTTTATTATCAGTGAGACAGTAATGATACTACAAAATGGTTTTCTGTCATTGCAGTCTCGAGAACTGGACGTGCTCAATCAATAACCCTTAGTAAATATCGCTAACCGATTTACCTCGACTGCTGTGCACTGATCGAGCTAAATCGCCTAACTCGGTTAGCGCTATTATACGGTCACGTGTGCATAATTTGGTGACCTAAAGACGTAGTGAACTAGTGCTATGACTAGAAATTAATCAACGTTTCTAAGAAGCAGTGGAATGTAGAAATTTGTTTACCGCAAAATGAACTATGTAATCACCAATAAAATAACGTATTTACTTACACAAAACAATGGGCGGCAGTTATAATCCACTTCGAACTAAGAATGGTGGCACCGCAATTAAAGCAATAGTCGTCTGCTGCATACTGGAGATGTGCAATCCACGGCCAGCTCCCATTGATGGCTTCCTGCCCACCTGTTCAATTTCAACTTCAGATTAAAATTTTATTCTGAAAATAATACGTTGGCTGGAATGAAAATACGCTAGGGGTAGACGAACCCATTATGCGGCCATCAGGTCTAGTAGCAGCCGTTGGCGCAATGTGCGGTTTCCCACATTCCTGTGCCACAGATGTGGTAAGAAGGACTACAGTCAATAAAAAACGTTGGTCCCAGTACCATTTTGCTGTTGAACATATTAAGAATGGTTTCTTACAGCACATGACCGACAGTCCGAAAACTATGCATCTCTTAGTGTGGTCCATTTTGGGTCACCAGGAAATCCAGTCAGAAAATCATATCTGATTTATTCATAAATCTCATGAACCATTGCGTTTATATAAAAAAAACTGGAAGGGGAGAGCAAGTTTCAAAAGCTGAGTGAGGACTGAGGAGAGTTTTATGGGCACGAAACGGCCGTGAAGCAAACTGACACTTGCCGTCGTCGTGCATCACATCAGATTGACATTTTATTGCACCGACCCCCTCTAATATTGTTTTAGAGCGCGATTTTCGAATGCTTCAAACTATAGACGTTGTTGTCACCCTGCGCTCTTTGCTGATCAGTGTATGACGCGACCCTCAAGAGCTGAGATAGGCCTCTTAATATGCATAATCTAATCCGATGATGATAAACATGTTCCCATTGATCGATCAAATGGACGTATTCTTGAAATGGGTCCATTAGTGTGGACTACGGATACACTACGGTATATTTAGCACCCATTGTCTGATAAACCCACTGTTTATCTTGAGTTAATCATCAATCAAATAAGGCATAAAACTGAAGTTCCATACCAAAATGTCTCGCACAAGTCAAGTTGGGGCTTCTTGAAGAGTTTTCGAGAAAAAAGAGACGTTAACGCCAACACAGTAATAGCACGTGCAATTCAATTCACAGCTGACTGGTTTCTCAGAGACCTTTAATAATTGCACATATTGGCAGCTAGTACATGTATGTACATCAGGCGTTCACAAGACCACCGCTGGGCAGACGTTGTGTTTCTAGACATCGTGTCTGCAAAACTGTGCCCACTGGACGTTGTGTCCTCACGACGTTGTACGAGGGGCAAACTGAAAGTAATGTCACTCCCTTTTTAAAAAATTACTGGTAATTATTAATTGCAAATTTATTTCATCTTCCTTCGAAGTAGTCCCCTCCAAACTGAATGCACTTTTCACATCGTGAAAGCCAAGCTCGAAAGACGGGTGAAAATCCATTCTTGGAGAGCTCCTGGAGGCGGCAATGCACGGCTGCATCAAGTTCCTTTTCCGTGTCGAACAGCTTCCCACGCAAACATTCTTTCAGTTTAGGAAATAAATAAAAATCACATGGTGAGAGGTCGGGCGAGTACGGGGGGTGCGGCAAAAGTTTGAGCCCTTCTTGCTGCAGAAAATCGGTGGTCAAGCTGCAGGTGTGACTGCTGGCGTTATCGTGGTGCAGTTTCAGGCCTCGAAGTCCAGTCTTTCCTCGTTTTTTCCTCAGTTTCCGCACAAGCTTCTTCAAGGAGGTTTTCACGTAATAGGCAGCATTGATGGTCCTCCTGCCTGGTGTGGGAACGAGCTTCGAAATGGAGACCACTCCGGAAGAATTAAAGAAAACAATGAACATAGTCTTGCGCACGCTTCGAGAACGTCGCACTTTCAGTGGCCTTGGATCTGTTTTCTTGACCCATTCCATCGATTGACGTTTTGTAAGCGGATCATAGTAATACCCCCACATCTCATCACCTGTTACGATCTCTTTCAACCGTCGTTCGTCCTCTCCGCCGAAGTCATTGATTAAATTTTGGCAGAAAACTAACCGGGCTTGCTTTTGGTCCGCCGTGAGCGTGTGAGGGACCCATCGAGAGCAGATTTTTTTTATGCCCAACTCCCACTTCAAAATGGCTGTACACTGTGACGAACCGATGTCCACGGCATGGCGTATCTGGGCGTATGAAGCATGGGGATGAGCTATGACGAAATCACGGACGGCAATAATTTTTTCAGGAGTTACAGCTGTCGGGCGTCTTCCAGTGCGAGGTAAATCTTCCAGCACGTTTCTCCCAGCACGCAGATCAGAAAACCACCGCTGAATGGTGCGTTTGGATGGAATAGATTCTCCTGCGAAAGTTTTCTGCAGGCGGACAAGGCATTGGCTAGGTGTGAGGCCATTTTTAAAGTCATGGAAGACAGATGCTCGAAGAGCAGAAGTGCATTTAACCATGGTGAGGCTCGTGAATAAAGTTAGCTGCTGAAAGTAGCCTGTGCCCGCTCGTCTGTCTCGCCTCTCTCCTGTCACTCGCTGCCCTACTTATTTTTTTTCTAGGTCGTCTGTCTCTCCTCTGTCTTTCTGTATGAGCAGAATTTCAATACCTGCTCTAAGCTCATTTTAAAAAGGGGGTGACATTACTTTCAGTTTGCCCCTCGTATCTCTCGGACAATGTGTCTGTCTCTTGTCCGTCAGATGTTTGTATCCTTCCGACATTTTGTCTTTTGGGCATTGTGTCCCTCCAGCATTGCGACTTTCAGATTGTTCCCCGTTCTTCGGGCCTTGTGTCCTTAAGACGTAGCGCCTTTCTGACATTATGTTCCTTTCGCCAGACACAGCGTCCACACAACCATTTTGTTTTGCCATACATGCACATTTTATATCATGTCAGCTGGGCGTTTGATTAACTTACTGCGAACTTTGTGTGCTTTTCAATCACCATATTTTTAATTAAGTTTATTCAGTCATTGAGAAAACTATATGTTTTAAATTGCCAGATAGCCTTACTAAGCATTACAATTTCTCAAATGTTTGCTTTCTCTCTAAAAAATGTCACAGTATATTTTAGGATGCTCGTTGTTATTGCGTATACAGAACTTGACGCTTGATATGTTAGTTGTAAGAGTTTTCGAAACGATGGTACACATTGGGGGGAGGGCGAAGCCGTCACTGGGGTAAAGGAAGCGGAGCTCCATTATGTCTATTCGTTTGTCTACAGTTCGACAGTAAATCCACAATCAGAATGTCTGGAGACAGTCTCTCAAACTGGCCATAATGTCGGTGAGGACAGAATATCGACGACCAAAATTTCTGGGAACATAGAGTCGGGCGGGACACAGAAGAAAGGCACAATGTCGGAAGGACAGAGTCTCGAGAGACAACGTCGGTATGACCTTTTCCAAAACTCAAAGCATAGGGGAGACTTTGTGTGATGCCCCTTTAAAATTGTCTCACGTTAGGTTTAGCCGTACGTGATTATTCTAATGAGTTAGCACATTTCCGTATGACGATTTAGTCGTTTCGAAATGATTTGTTTTTCGAATGCTCATTTAACAATCGTTGTGTCAAGAGCGTATACGCACAATAATGCCAGGTTAAAGACATAAAAAAGCAATAAAAAATCCAAGCTCTTAACTTTTAAAACAGAAAATATTTCATCCAACCTACATACATGAGGATGAGTGCCCCGTACACAAGACGCATTTCCTTTCTGGAGTTTAATACTAATTCGCTGTCTCTAATACTCTCCCCCGTTTGCTGTTTCACTCGCTTGGCGATATCGGCGGTGAGCGTCTTGCCTTCCGGTCCATAAGGTCTGACGGTTTCAAAACCCAAGGGAACGATCAACACTTTAGCTTTCGAAACGATCGTAGGTACCCATATATAAGTTAAATAAATTCAATGCGCCTCATTTACACTGTCCCTTTTCTCAATCGACAATTCAGAAGACTGTTCTCTATAGGGCGCTGGCTTTTTAGTACGTTATGTTATGTTTACAGTCAGAATTGAACCAATCGTCACGTCAGAATTCACTGGTAATTACGGCCAAGCAGAGAACCGGCATTCGACTGATATGCTCGTATCTGAAGTCAATTCTGACTGACTCACTGTATTGTGCAAATTTCAAACGGTGGTTCGGTAGACGCGATTAAACATGTACAATACACTTTCCGATAAAGTTCACAAAACTAAGTAATTTGGCGCCAGAATACCCGGTGCGGGGTTCATTTTGGCACAAAATTAAAAGTATATCAGCGCGCGCACGCAAGCCGATTTGAGTGAGTGAGCACGTGATCGAGAGGCAAAAGCCCCCTCTCACTCACGGAAAAAGAAAATTTCAATTGTTTACATTTGAAAGAGCGGAAAGATAATCAGTGAGGAGATCCAAAATCTCATTGTGTCCTGGCTGCCCCGAGAGTTTTCAGTGCCCCAGAGTGCAGATTTGTTACAGAATAAAGTCTCAAAACGTATTATTTATTGTTTTGCATTGAAAAATGCTCAAAAGGCGCGGCGGAAGGCAAAAAACGTTTTTCAAACAATATCCCAAATCTGTCTGCTTTGTGCGCGATCGTTTTTGTTTTGAAATCTGGTTTCAGTTTCAACCAGAATACCTACAAGAACAACTGCCCGAAACCGATGCTGGAGAACCTTCCCTACAGGCTGAAAGCGAATTCGGCGATTTTGTATCAAGAAGCACCGTGCCTCGCGGCAGGAACTGTGCAGGCCTTTTTGGAGGAAAAAATGTCCTGTTTCATTCGGAACGCCGATATTTCGCCCAACATTAAATACTGTTATATATTTGATTGGACCGCAAACGAAGCAGTTGTTGAAACGTGTGTGACAAAATAACTCACCAAACAGTCAGGTTTCGGCATTCAAAATGATATTTTACAGGACAACGTTTAAATATACGATACAATTAAAAATTAGAATTGAGTGAAAAAAATTTTTTTGGTTTCTTTTTCTAAATTTCAACAAAATGAGTGTCTTGTTAATATTTTTTAATATTCAGGCTATCATTGAAATTGACAATATTTTTTGTTTAAAATACCGTCTCTTACTGATTCTCATGCAGGTCCATTCTGTCACTACGGATGCTGTCCAGCAGTCGGTCGGGAGGAAGGAGAACAGCCATGCCGTTCCTTCGTCGCCGCAACGACCGTCCTCTACCCCCAACACTCCCTCGAGCGCGGCTCAAGTACTTCGTGAAAAGCAGACGCCGTTAACGGTCCAGATCAGCAACTCGGCTCCGAATAGTGTCGACAGTCATCCATATACGGCCAAAGATCCCATGGCGTCATTAATATTTTCTCTCGATCTAGTTGTCTGTGCTTTTTTGCAACGTGCTCATCTTTCAGGTTGCGGTCAAGTCCAAGTGCGAGTGTTGCGAATGAACGTATGCGTGTCTTGGCGAAAGGCGGCTCTATTACCCAACCGTTGGCGCTGCGGTCGGCGTCGATCTTGCCCAGTTCTCAAAGTGGTTCTTCAACGAATGACATACATACGGACAGATAGACAGACAAACGAATGAACAGAGCGGCAAACAGACTTGTGGGGATCAGTGGCGCGCCAAGCTTTGGTTTGAGGGGGTGTTATTTTTTCCGACATGTCCCGGAATATTGATTTGCTAAGTCTACTGAGGGCTTTGCATATTCCGTCCCGCAACTTGCACAAGCCGCTGCCGATGACCCGTTTCGCTCGCGATCCAACAGTGTACAATTTTTCATTGTACCCGAAATATTTCCGATAGAACATAAGGGGGGAGTATTGCATGACAATTCTCAATCATGGTGTTTTTCTTTAAATGGGGGACTCATAGGGCACTTTTTTTACTTTCGAAGGGGTTTTTAGATCAACAACACCCCCCCCCGTCGGCGCGCCAATGGTGGGGACATTAGCGACACTCTTTCGATTTCTCCCTTGCCATCTAATAAGGCTACTTCCAATCTTCAGGCCAAGATGGTGTCCTACCCCACCTGGAAGAACAGCCTCACGCAGCTGCTGAAGATCATCATGACCGAGAAACAGCTGGAGCGAACCATGTCGACCCAGCACGGCAGTGACATCACCGCAGACCGTTGTGCGAACAGCTTCACTCGGCGATTCGTGTTTGATGAGTTTAGGTCGGGGGATGTTGGATGTCTTTGCTATCAACCTGGAAGGGCACTATATTTACACCTCTTTTTGTTTTCATTTGACAGCGATGGTTGAACGGTATTGCGATGTCAAGGCGGAGCCGTGGGTGATGGAATCGGAGGTGGTGGAGCACATCAACGCCTGACGGGCTTACGTGCGGGCGAAGATAAGGTAGGCCGAAAAGTAGTCGCTGATGGTTGTTCTGCAGCGCAAGGGGGGAGGATTGTGGTTGCCTACACACTGTCGTTGTTGTGCAGTATAGTAAAGGGGCGTTCTTTTCGCAGCGGATCGCGGGATGTCCCCTCTTTCCAGATTTCTTACCTGGTGTGAGGATTTCCTTTGACAACGGTTGAACAGTTTTTTCTTCTTCTGCATTACAGTCCTTCCCTCTCAATAGCATTCCTTCGGTGGAGCTTTTTCCCGATTCGGTGGTTGCACAGTAGAGCTACCGTACACTATGGTGCCTCGTTTAAACTGTTAATCGTGATGGCTTTTAGTTCCAAAAGTTTATTTACGTTTGATGTGTGCTAGTGCTTGAGAGGGATCCTTTCACGCACGGACGTGTCTGACTTGAAGCTACGATGTACAATATATCATATAAATTTGTTGGTGTTACGGTTTTACGAAAAATTTAAAGTAATAAAGTGGACAATCCTGGCACGCTACTCCATCAACAACAATCCGTGTCTATCTGTCTATCTGCGTGTCTGTCTGTCTGTCTGTCTGTCTGTCTATCTGTCTGTCTGTCTGTCTGTCTGTCAGTCAGTCTGTCTGTCTGTCTGTCTGTCAGTCTGCCTATCTGTCTGTCTGTCTATCTGCTAGCCTGCTCGCCTGCATCACTGTCTGACTGTCTGCTGCCTGTTTTTCTGAATGCTAACAACACATCAAGGAAGTTTTCGTTCGGAACCAATAACATAAAAACATGAGAACGGTAACCTTAAACGTCAGGCAAAACCTTAAAACATACGGCAACACTCAAATATGCGATCGTAATTATGTAATCTGTTGTTTTCATGGTCAAATTCTGTTGTCTTATGGAAAGAAGACGTTCTTCATTGACAGCGTTTCAGGCTTGCTCCGATTGTACTCATCGAACCGCTGTTTGCCGTACCTAACAAAAAACCAACAAGAAGAGCGCATCATTTAAAGCGATACAAAAAATCCTTCCACGCTGATATTTTAACGTGACAATGCATTAAAGCACTCGTACCGCAGGTAATCAAAGTCGATCTCAGAATGGCCGACCTGAGTGAGCGACCACAGGGTCCAGAAGAGATGCGAGACAAGGGCGAACTTTCTGACGATGAAGTAGAGAGATTGCACCTGCTGATCCGTGACCGCAGCTTCGTCGTTGCTGTGGCCGGCACTGCAATCAACCTTATTCCAGCATTTCAAGTACTCCGTTAACCAGGAGATCTGAAAGTCGCGACTGGGTAAGCGCCGATAATCATATTCCTCAACACCTGGAAACGAGAAGACATTATTCAAAATAGAAAGAAGTTGTCACAAAACAAAAAATCAATAAACAATAAAATAAATATAAATAAAATGCTACTAAACAAAATACGATAAAAATAAATAATTAATAAACGAACAGATAAATAAATGAATAAATAAATCATTATTTAAGAATAAATAAAATAGCACTAAGGTATCATGACAAGTGAGAACGAATCAAATGGATACGTGAACAGCGGAACACTGCATCAAGTAAATAGTAGAGGGAAACCAAATCAACTAATCTTTACAACAAATCAACTAATCTTCACTTTTGATATTCCTAATCAGAAGTATCTGGCGCGGTCATTACCGGCAAATTCATTGAAGTGATTTGCTATATCATAGGCTTGATGGTTGAGTCCGGCATATTCAAAGTCGATGAAGTTAGCACAATCTACAGCAGAGAATCAGCCAATCAATTTGTCGGTTTGTGGTAGAGATGTGCGTTTCTATTACCATGGCGTCGCAACCAGAACAACTCCCCTGGAGGCGCCCCCTGGGGGTACAGAATGGGTCTGAACCCTGAAAGTGCCATTCGATTCCTAATTTTATTAGTATTCTTAACAAAAAATGTATTTAGGGTAAAAGTAAGTAACACCAATAAAATCTTATTAAATATAACTTTTTGTTTAAATTGCTCTGTTATCAATTTACAATACTTAGTTTTTATTGTTAACTCTAAACCCAGACATAAGTTTTGGTAAGCATAAAACTATGAACCGAATGACAGTGCCAGGGGCTGAGACATCTGCTGGACCCTCAGCGGCCCCCCCTCAGGGGGAGTCGTTTGGGTTGCCACCTTCTGGTGATCAAAACGCGCCTTTAATTGGGTAAATTGGAGAAAGAACCCAAACGGGACCTTGACCCACCTTTCTCCTTGTCATACACGATGTTTCCATACGCCAAATCGTTATGGCAGAATACCTTGGGTGAATGAATACTAGAGTCAGTCAGGTGCTCCCTGAGAATCTCAATCTCCTTCGCGAAGATGTCTCGGTTGGGGTAATACTCCACGAACCTAGATAAAGAGTAAAGGGAGTTAAATGATAGAAATGTATCGAGAAAAGAAGGAATACTAAGTGTATTCGTACTGTCGCTGTTGCTTTTCATCTTTATAGGCCTCAGGTACGAGTTCAAGAAATCCGGACATCTTCTTGCTATGGACAGCAAAGGACATGCAGAATTCTGTGTACGGTAAGTGCGAGGAGTTCGGCCTATTCCAATCCACCCCGTTTGTGGCTTAAGAACTTGTCCTTGCCATTGTCTCCTTATTCACAATTCAAATTACAATCCATCTGCATTAGAATTTATTTTGCTTAAGTGAAGGGGCGGAGCTATTTGTTTAGGATTATGAGAATTTGTCTCGAGGATTGATCAATCGCTGATCGCTCCACCCCCTGATATTAGGCTCATCCCAGGCTATTGACAATTGAATTCTCGATGGGCTCGGGTAAAGAAATGTTCATTTCGATATATACGCAGAATTTTATTTTACGTTAATTGCTACAATTAGTAGATATGCAGCATGACGAGAAAACGGGGTGAATAGAAATATGGCGGCCTCGATCCTGACAAACCTGCGCATATCGGGAACTTACAATGCGTCAAAGACTTGCAGTTCATCTTCGCTGGCTGTCCGATTGACGCAGTGCAAATCCACTAATTTCCGAATAATCAACCTGCATAGGAAGGCGAAATAAGACAGGCAAAGGCGAACTGTAATTAACTTGTTAGTCGATTAATAGTGAATTATTAATATTTTACTGTATGAGGAGAAGTGTCTATTTCGGCTCACCCTCCAGTTGGTCGATAAATCGGCTCACTCATGGGTTACTCTTTCATCGCAGGTGATTGATTGTTTGATTTCTAGAAGTGCTGTAGTATACTAAGATATATTACAGAAAATCAAACAATCAAGCACCTATCATCGAGGAAAAACCTAAAAAATCGAGTGAACCGATTTATTGACCAAGTGTAGGGTGAACCGAAATACACACTTCTCCTCATACTTCAAATGTGACTTACAAAAGCATTTTTGGTTTATATAGTTTCAGTCCTAATTAAATGACTAGTAATTTTATTTTCCCGGCTTTTTTGGAATAGCTACAAGTACAGCTGTGGCACGATTTCTCGACGAAAAACGTTATTCGGAACACCGGCATAATAACATGTGTTCCGATTAACGTTTTTCGTCAAGAAATTGCGCCACAGCTGTAATCGTCCAGTTTAAGGTTTGGTTTTTTTTAAACTAAACTTTCAATGCAAAACCACAAAACGCCAAGTTGTTTCGTATCATTTCTCACCGGCTGCAATGGTCGTTTCCAACGTTCTCGAATGTCATTGTTTGGCCGGCCACGAATTCATAGCACATTCCGTTTTCGAAAAGCTGAAACAAAAATCCCCGACTCTTGCAAAAGAATCTATAAAGAATAATTGTCCACTAATTGTTAGTTAATTGTTAGATAATTGTATTTTGATTGTTGCCCAGTAATTTTTTAATAATTGTCCATAAAGAATCGTCCATCAGCAGCCTGTTGGAATTACGGTTAGTTACCCCATACACCTTGCCGCAGCATTCATGTTCGTTCAGCATCAAACGGGTCCTTATTTCGCCGGCTCTGTCGAGGATTCTGTCCGTGTCCGCGCCGTACACTTTAATCAGCGTCTTGTTGCGCCGGTCGCTGGGGAAGTAGACGGCCAACGTTTTGTTCTGCACCCCACCGGTAAATTCCTGTCAAATCACGCACGCTTAATTACATATACGCTTTTGTTTTCGTACAGGCGCGCGTCCCTAATTGCAATCCGTTTTTTATTAAGCGCTTGCGCTGCAGCAAGACTCATTTTCAGGGTCCCTTTAAATCAACCATGACGAGTTGTGAATCAGATGCCTGGAGTAGACCTGCCGCCTGGGACAACCGATGTGATATCGTGGTTGACGGTCGGACCATACGGGAGGCAGTCAGTCTGTGCTGAGGTCGTGCCGAGGTCGTGCCAAGGTCGTACCGAGGTCGTGCCGAGGTCGTGCCGAGTAGGAACAAATCAGTCTGGCTGGTGAATGATCAAATCAGGAGATAAGGGTCAGCCCAGCCCTGGTCAACATGAGATTTTGAATATCAGGAAATATATCACCTAACATAATTCCTTATATTTTTCTGCTCTAGGCCGTATAACATTTTATAGATCCTTATAAATTTGATCGTACATATAAATTACGGCTTATAAATTTCTTAATACGTAAGATTTGCATAAGGTTTTTTTTATAAGAAACGATATTTTTCCTTATGTGTAATGTTCACTATAGGGCAAGGGTCAGTAAAACCAACAAACAGCCCACTACCCGAAGCAACCGTCCCCTAGCCCAGACGGTGAGCGGTCAGTCTGCGTAGTGAACCGTTAGTTCATGTGGTGAACGGTCATCCTGGGTGGTGAATGGTCATCCTGGGTGGTGAACGGTCATCCTGGGTGGTGAATGGTCATCCTGGGTGGTGAATGGTCATACTGGGTGGTGAACGGTCATCCTGGGTGGTGAATGGTCATCCTGGGTGGTGAACGGTCATGGAAGACGGTCTGTTAGAGTGCTAGACGATTAGTCCGGAGGATGGATGACGGCCAATCCGATTCGGACTAACCGCGCACCTCTAAGAGCGATCGCTCATTACCGTGGCTAATAATCGTCCATCGTTTGGACTGGCCCTCGATTAGGATAGTTTATGGTTATATCAGAGGAGAAGTCAAATGTATTTGATATACGCAAAAAAGTACCGTAATAATGAGCTTCTCCTCCTTGAGCTGCTGCGACAAATGCGGGCGAAAGTGGTTGAGCAACAATCTCGCCGAGTTCTCGGCATTCTCCACGTCAAAGTGATGCGCCAATGTGGGAATAGTGCGGTCGTCTTTCAACTGCTGCATCCTTGATCAAATTGGGCGAATATAATACGGGGATTATACAATCGTATCGTATGATAAGTACCGGTATGGCACAGGGTAGAGAACTGTATATCACAATATCCACACTGTTAATTAAAAGAGATGATCAAGGCGAGCACATGAAACGATACAATGCAGAGTATATCTCCTCTGGCCATGAGCGAATTAACTATCGTATCGTTTCTCTTTAAGGTCTAATCAAACCATCATTGAGGCGAATCGTCAGCCCGTATCGACACGCAGAGAGACTCCAAAGTAATGTCAAACGTTATCTAGCATCTTGCGACGACTGCTTTCGATTAGAGGTCCCAAGATTCCTATCGTTGTGTACTGCTCAATGCACGCTGGACGAGCGATTTTTTCTGCTTTTTCATTGCTGCGCGTTTGGCGTTTGGTTTGGGTTCTCGTGGTGGGCCGTGAAGAAGAGTAGAGAAGTAGTAGCGCCTTAACTGACATGTGTTAACGCAAAATACGGCAACGAAGAGAACCAGTCAAAATTGTGTGTTAGTTATTCTCGTATGACAAAAAAGCTTCTCCGCCAGCCATGCTGACCTGTTCCTTTCTTCTGTGTGAGTGCACGTGATATCAGCGTCTGCGCAGTGCGTACATGCGATGCAGATTCTCCACAACCACAACGAAGCCTTTTAACGAACATCACTCATTTTTTCGACTTCGTCGCGGAGAATCACCAAATCAGATTCATTCACCTAGTGGGGAATTATTCATTTAGATCTATTTTTCTGATAAATACATTGATGTCGCCGGTCAAGGGAAATTTTTTGGGCGAACTTTCAGAGCTTGGAAAATACTAGAACATTCCACTTTTTCAGATTTCACACGTAAAAATTCGATTTTAAAAAAAAAATTAAATATTTTGTTGACACCATCCCATCTCAAATTTGTGGTTTCGACTTTGGAGTCACACAGAATCAGCCGAACATTTTTTAGAGGTCAGTGGGCGGAGCTATAAGCCAAATCAGGAAAGGTTGCTGTAATTTTTGGTCCTTTTTAAAACATACTCTAGGTCGTGGACTCGTGGATTGTGGTCCACTATAGCTCATGCGGAGGAGAATCAGCAGGTTGCACAGGTACTGCCACCTGGGTGCCGCGATTGCCGCGCAATAGCAATAATTAAGCAATAACATTACTCTGGCGCTAATAAATGAGCATATGCGATAAAAACCATATCCAATCAAGCAATCAATTGATGAATTCAACAACCTAGATGTACTTGTATATGATTTATAAGCAATCGCAATCGCCACGAACGGACGTCCGTCTTCGTTCTTTTCGCTTTTCCTACTTGTTCCCTCGTTACGTTTTGTTCGTCTCGCTATTATATTATTACATAATCTCGTTATTTTTATTCGCATTATTTGCTCTCTTTGTCTTACTTGTCTTACTCTCCATTTCTTTCCGATTCAGTTTGTTTTTTTCGCAGGTTTTAATTTCAACCTAGTTTAATTTGTGTGACAGACCAACAGCTTAGAAACAGACCGATACCAAATTGGTCCCGAGCATGCAGCACATGGAGAAGTTGTGCACCGCGAAACGAAGAGTACTTTTCAAAAGCTGTTTTAATGACAAAATCTTGCCAAATTGCTGTCAGCTTATTGGACCTTGTATTTCTCGTAAAAGCGCCTGTTTCATCAAACTCTTTTTTCGCTGCGTTATTGTGGCGGGCTGTTCAAAATGGGTTCTACTTTTCCGGAACGAATTGTTTTTCTTGGTAGCAAATGAGAGTGTGACCTGAGCCATTATGGAGATCGTGTCTGCCACTTTCCGGGTTGTAAATTAAAGTTTGTTTTTTTGGCCTGTATTGGATGATCACATGGACAAACGACAGAACAAGTTCTGAAAAAAGAAAACGCGAAAACTCCGAAAATTCAAAAAAAACGAAAAGTCCAATAATTTCAAAATAGTGAAAATACGGAAGGACTAAAAATTTAATAATAAGAAAAGCTACAAAAAAAATTGAAGGTAAAAGTAAAAGTAAGAAAAGAAAAGAGAGAAAAGCTGAGATTTAAAAATATTTATTAATCAAAATGTTTAGAGGATATTGTTTGCTCAAGCTGACGGGCATGGTAAGCGTGTGAGACTTTTCCAAAAATCGAGCCGTGCTTGGAAGGAGCTCTTTTTTATGGTCCACTTGGCTTGCTGATTCAGCTGTTGATACGTACCGGTGTTGTCCAGTAGTGGAAAGTTGCTTCTTCTGTAAGAAGAAGAAGAAAAAATGGTGATGAAATAACATTTTCATGATTCTATTTCTGCGAAATTGGGTTCGTTCAGTCTTCTCTGACTTCGTAGGAAATACAATTACTTAACATCCTCCATACAAGAAAGTGACTAGTCTCATTGTGAGTACTCATCCTCATTACCCGCGGTAGAGAATCTGCCGGAGAAAGTCCTGGAGTGCCTTGGTAGCCGCCTCGCTTGTGTGATTCCCCAGGAAAGAGTCCAGTTCGCCTCGCCAGATGTGCAGGACGTCGGACAAGTGAAAGGCGCCTGCCGGAGAGATTCCGAGTATATAGAACTGTTATGCAATCAGCTCGAGCAAACGAATATAGTAGCAATATAAGATTTAATCCACAGCGGACGCACCTAGCCGGTCGAAGCCGGGATCGAAGTCGTTAATGTAGATTTGCGTGTCGGAGGAGCGGTCCTTGGCGTACAGCAAGGCCTCTTGCAGTCCACCGTTCGCGTAGTCGTAAGCGGTTTCAATCTGTAGGGCACACACATGTTTACCTCTTATTCAGTCACTTGCCAGATATTTTCTGGAGATTTTTAACGAGGTAGCAGAACTATTAAAATTCCATTCCCTAACTACTCGTATACCATTTTTAGGATACGCCAAAAAACAACAGATTAGACACAGCCGGAACATTTCCTTTGAATGGATTAGACATGGTTCAGACACATACCGGACAATGGTTGGGACACTTCCCTAATTGTGCAGGACATTTTGTCTGCATACTGTACACGTACTGTACAGATCTGTTCACAGATCCGGCGAAGAAATGAACGAGAGATCTCGAAGTGGCTCTAACACCTGTAAACCGCTGACCCAATTTTTCTAGAATTAAACCTTACCTCGAAATCAATGTAATTTTTCAATTTTTAGCTAACCTGCATTGGGGATGACAAAAACCTGAATTTAGTCTAATAATTAGTTTTTTGTCAACTAAAAATTAGTTACCAAGGATTCTTAGTTCAGTTTGTTTAGTAACTAAAACCTTTGAGTACATAGTTCTTCGTTGAAATTAGTTCACTAATTTTAGATTGCGGGGTCGCCAAAGGATTTGCTCTCAGAAGACCCTTTCGAACTAATGATGTCCCATTGCATGTGCGCTTGTTCGTTTTGCCGTTCGTTTTGCTGTAGACAAATATTTCAGCCGATCAATTTCGATATGAACGGAGATTTGGCTGCTTTGAGATACCCGGAAAAGAGGAGTCAAATTCACGTATGATTAGGAACAATCACCCATACCATGATCAGCCTTACCACGTGCGACTTTATTATTATTATTTTATATTATTACAAAATAACAATATACTCTATAGGATTAATTGTTGACTGGGGCTGTTGATTGATGTTAAAACTTTTTGTACGTTACGTTCACACGTGCACACCTGGTAATAGCTCATGCGAAGGGCTTCCGGTGCAGCTGCGGCTGAGATGTTGTAGTATCTGAACAGCATCTGCTGGACCCGGGGGATGTTGGCGGGACATGATCCCGCCAGAGTAGCCACAATGCCGGCTGTAAATTGCACGACCACGTCGTACGTGAAGGCGTTGGCCTCCAACAAATTAGG
>LRSR01008152.1:0-20602 GCA_001579985.1 Hypsibius dujardini
CTGTCTGTCTGTCTGTCTGTCTGCTTATCTGTCTGCCTCGCTCACTCAGTGTTTCCCTAGCTATTTTGCCTGTCTGTTGGGTCAGTTTCCAAATACCCACCTCCGTAATGCGGAGCCGGCCCATAGGGATCGTACACCGGCCCGGGCAGTCCCCCGTAATTCGGATGAGGCGGGCCGCCCCAAGGTGGCGGATGAGATGCATAAGCCAGGCGCTTCGGTCCAGGTGGTCCGCCGTACGGTCCAACCGGAGCCGGCCTCTTTCCCCGGCCGGCCATCGCCCCACCTCGTCCACCACGCAAAGACAAGGCGCGGGCCTCCTGAATAGCGCGGGCTTTCTTCTGGCTGTTGGGTAATTCCACGATAATGGACGGATCCACCTTTTTCTATTGGCAAAAAAGAAAAAGATCGATTCCAGTCAGCCAGACCGACAATCACAGTATGTGGACAAACTAGAAGACACAATCAAACAGACAAGTAGGCCGATGGTGAAGTATGCAGGCAGGCACACAAGAATGAAGTCAGACAGACAGACAGATAAACAGATATACGACAGACAGACAGGAACAAGAATGAAGTCAGACAGACAGACATCAGACAGACAGACATCAGACAGACAGACGGACCTACAAACAGACAGACAAGGATTAAGGCAAACAGACAGACAAGGATTAAGGCAGACAGACAGACAAGAATGGAGTCAGGCAGACCGACAGACAAGGATTAAGGCAGACAGACAAACCAGAATGGGATCAGACAGGCAATCAGACAGACACAAAGTCGGGCATACACACAAGAAGGCAAGCAGATAAGGGAAGATATAGGCATACAAGACGATCGCTAAATAGACAAAGAGTCAGACATCCGCATATTCAAACAAAAACTAAAGGGAGACCAAGGAAAACAGAAAGGGAATACGAACATTTGCCCGCTTGATGCAGGTATAAGACAAACCTGGTAAGCGAGGCGATGACGTCGTCCACGAATGTGCGAGTTCATGCCGCTTTCATCGGAGAAGTCGCAGTCGCAGAGGGTGCACTTGTAGTAGGCGACCTTACCGGCCTTCTCCGTTTTCTGGACGTAGCTCTCTCCGATGGGTTCGGCGGTTGAGTTCGGATTCACGGTGTGCTTCGGTGCCGGTTGCCGGCGCGGTGAGCGATCCTTCTTCGGCGTCTGAGCGGCTCCTGCAAAATCCATTCGTACATGCGAAAAAGCGAACAGACAATGACAGAGAAACACAGGGCAAATGCTCACCATTCTCACCGTTGACGGCAGCTGTGCCATCGGTTTCAGCACTGGAGGTGGACGCGCCGTTTGCGGCCACAGAGGACGTGTTGACTTCTTGAAGACCGCTTTCAGTGGTGTGGAGTACAGTGCCACCGACAAAGTTCATCTTCGGTGTGATCAAGACGGTTTTGCCTCCAGTCACCTGCATAGCAAGCGTTCCAGTGGAAAAAACTCACAATCTGTCTGTCTGTCTGTCTGTCTGTCTGTCTGCCTGTCTGCCTGCCTGCCTGCCTGTCTGTTTGTCTGTCTGTCTGTCTTCCTGCCTGCCAGTCGACCTGCCTATCAAGATGTCTGCCTATCTGTGGATCTGCTTGCCTGCGTGCCTGACTGTCTGACTGACCAGTCGGTCTGGCGCCAGCTGTTCCGTGTGCTTGACTTACCACTTTGGTACAGACAGACGAGCCAGTTGTCAACTCCGGCTTCGAAGTGTGTCGCGGATTGACCGTGTCGACTGTCCGTTGCATAACGGTTGGCTCATTCGCAGGAATCGGCTTTCCCAGCGACATGTGCAACTTTAAAGTCTGAAAGGAATCACAAAGGAGTTTAAACGAATCGTGATAAAGTGTCACGCAAGACACAAACAGAGAGAACAGACCGACTTACTCGTTGATGGCTCTTGCCCTTGATATGGGCATCGAAGGCCGCCGCACCAGCCGTCAGAATGCCGCACAATTCGCACTTGGTGGTGGCCCGAGAAACTCCGTGTACCGTGATGGTTGGAGTGGGCGCAGCCGCGCCAGCTTCCGCGCCTTCTGCTTTTTCCTTCTCCCATTTGACTTGCTGTTCCCGTTTCTTATGCTTGCTTCCGATCATATGGGCTTGAAATGACTAAACAAAAAAAAGCCGCAACCTTCGGAGACTGCACGTCCATCTGAAGTCACACACTTACAGACAGACAGACAGACAGACAGACAGACAGACAGACAGACAGTCAGACAGACAGACAGACCGGCCGACAGACAGACAGACAGACAGCCACAGTTAAGATCAGAAAACAGGCAGACAGATAAGCAGAAAATATGGTCAAAAGCCTTACCGCTTGGCCGGCGCAACTGACTTTGCAGACCTCGCAATAATGTACAGCTTGATTTGCGGGATCCTTCGGCTTTTCGTTTCCATAACGGCCTGAAAGGAAGACCATTCAAGAAAATTCGACAGAGACATATGCTCTGAACAGCTAGCATACCAGCATATCCACCACGGGCACCGCCACGACCACCACGACTCAAAAAACCACCGCCACCGCGTCCGCCTCCTCCACCGCCGCGACCTCCACGTGAAGACGACGCACTACCCACCTGGACAAATAACAGCAAATGGTAAAGTAACGTCAACTGGGGGGGGGGTATTCCCTGATTGTCTGTCTGTCTGTCTGTCTGTCTGCCTACATGCCATGTCTGCCTGTCTGCCTACATGCCTGTCTGTCTGTTTGTCTAGATGCCTGTCTGTCTGTTTGCCTGGCGTCAACGGTTACATAACGTACCGGGGTCGTCGGGTTCATCGATTCGATGCGGTTCCACTCACTGCTCTGCGCGGGCATGGCCGTAGGGTAGCCGGAGATATTCTGATTGTACGTCTTCGCCTGCGGGGCGATGCCGCGTTCGACCAGCATGGCGGAGGCCGCGGAATAGACCGCCGCGTCCAAGCCTTGGTAGGTCGGTCCACCTGCCATCGACAACAGTCAACACAAATGAATGCAATAGACGTGAAAGAATAACTCTACCTTGCTGATGCGGGGTACTGTAGCCCAGATTCTGGTAGGCCGGAGGTGCCTGAAAGTGAAGACAAATTAGACCTAAATTCGGATTCAACCAAACCATCCGTCCAATCAATCAATCAATCGATCAATTCATCGATCAAATAATCAATCAATCAACCATCCAATCAATCAATCAATCCATCAAACTATCAATCAACCATCCAATCAATAAATCAAACTATCAATCAATCGATCAGTTTATCAGACAATCAGTCAAACTATCAAACTATCAATCAATCAGTCAATCAGTCAATCAATCAATCAAACTATCGATCAATCAATCAATCAATCATTCCAGCACATGTTCATGACTGAGTAGTACAGACATACTGTCATCACCTAAAGCAAAAACAATAATCATACTTTAATCACCACAAAGGAAAAATTTGTTCATTTATGATTCTGTCTAATTTTAAAATTTTAAAAAAAATCCTGTATCTGAGAAATGTACTAAATATAAAATTAAAATAATCAGCATTAAAGATCTCAACAGGGAGTTTACGATTATTTTCGGGTAAATAGTGGAACATTGCCCGTAATACAAATAAATGAATGTAAAACTTCTCGAAGTTACTTTTAATCGCAACAGATGAATCGAAAAGGAAATGGTTATTCCAAACAATCAATCAATCAAACAATCATTCAAATCAATTAATCAATCAAACTTTCACTCAATCAAATCAATCAATCAAACTATCATTCCAACTGCTCAACCAGTCGATAAATCAAACTTTCACTCAATCAAATCAATCAATCAAACCATGACTCCAATTGTTCAATCACAGATTCGTCAATAGATCAATCAACTGAGCTGAAAACCAAAACAACGGCTAAAACCACGTGATCAAATCAACGCTAAGCCAACATGCAGTTATCACGTGACACTCACCGAACCAGTGGGATAGGCCATCATTCCATACTGCAAATACAATTGCTTCTGTGTCAAATCGAATGGACATTTTTCGGAAAATGTTTCTCGCTTACAGCGGGCACGGCAGCGCCGCCATATCCGGTCGTCGGGATGCCCGAGGAGAAAACTTGCTGATTCTGCTGCTGCTGCTGCTGCTGCGGATAGGTGACAGGCGCGCTCCTGCAAAAAAATTAAAGAGTAAAATCACACACAGCCAAAATGCTTGACTGACTGAGTGAAGCCATTTCACTCGGCCGTTGCATGAATCCACGCGCCGAACGAGTTATATAGCTTGACTCGGTGAAACAAGCATTCTGTCTAAATGGGTAATCCAAAACTGGCCGAATTGGAGTGGGAAAATGGCGACAGCAGTGAGCGACCTACGCTGCGACGAACGGCTGATACATGGTGAAGGATATTCCTCACGGGCAGTAGGATGATTGGAGCATGGGAAGAAGGGGAAAAATTATGGAGACCTACGGGAGAAATTTTCAAAATTTTCGAATGTGTTTTTACTGCGATCGATCTGAAAAATTGAACGGACGGCTCCGCCACACGACCAGTCGGTTCGGTTCGGTTGGCAGGTGAGCCGTTTGCTCGTTTGCTCGTTTCGGATGTTCGTTTAATGTTCCTTATTAAGCAATATGCGCCATGATCCAAACTCTTTTCCTCGACAAATCGACAGGAAGCCACGAGCCACGAGGCCACGAAGCCACGAGACCACGAGACCACGAAGCCACGAGACCACGAGGCCACGAAGCCACGAGGCGCTCGATTGTGGAATAAAAAGCGAACAGACCAATGATAACACTTCGTGTGCGCCGGTGCGGTGTGCGGTGCGGTGTGCGGTGTGCTCGTGCGGTGTGGTGTGCTCGTGCATTGCTGCACGCAACTTCACGAGGAAAGGCCGATTTGCTTGTGTGTGACTCACACACGTTGGTGTGACTCACGCACGATCTCACGATCAGTTGCACGTTGTGTCGTCGTGTTCGGAAGACGACTCTGTGTCGTGGCGCATACTGCTTAATGTAGCGAGAGCGCAGACGGAACATGAAAAACCACCTTAACTTTGTTAAAAATGACGCGCGTGTAAAGCATGCAGGAAAGATGTTTACTGGACTGAAATACAAGACGCAGACGTATTCAATTATGTTTTACTCCACTGCGAAAACCGATCTGTCGAATATTATTGTTTATCTAACTGCATTATTTATGATAACGTATTGTAAACTAATTCAATAAACCAACCTGTAACTTTCAGTGAATAATTTATTATTTGAAGTTGTTACATTTTTGAATAATTATAGTTGCACTTGATTATAGTGAAATTGTTTCAGTTTTGACTGAAATTAAAATAATTATTTTCAATCAAAATAATTATTCTAGACTTTCATTGGGTTCATTTTGAATGGTATTAACCGAAATAAAATATATAAAAAAGCCGAAATAAATTTTAAAAAAAATTGAAATAATTAAAAAAAACTGAAATAAAATAAAACACAAAAATACTGTTTTTCACTAAAGTTTTATTATATTATAGTGAATAATATATTTTAAATATGCGTGATAATTAATTTTGAATGGTAACAACTGAAGTAATTCCAGTAAGATTAATTCTGCAACTAGAATTTTCTTAACTTTCTGAAGACGCACGTGTTTACTTAGGAATCCTTTTTCACAAAAACTGGGCGCCTGGATCAATTCTTAACCGATTTCAGTGAAACCAAAACATTTGATCCTAGAACTGGTAGCGCTACTTGAATCTGAAATTTTTTTGGAAAGATTTGATCGGGAAGAACATAATCTGGGATGATCCCATTTGGGATCACCTCCGGGACGGGAGATTTCAAATTGTTTTTCCAATTTACATGGATTTTCGTTTAAACATTCGAAGACGAAAGTTCTGGTGTAAACTCTAAGGCAAACAATTTGATGTATTGCGAAAGAGGATAGGACACCTAAATAGTGCACACACAAAACATTTAATCATTGGGAAGCACCACTCAGGCCGCTCAATGCGCTTTCCCATTGCGCACCGCTTTGTTGTGCTTTCCTTGCTGGGCGGTATAAGACAGTGCGTGTACAAAGACAACTGCATATGTTCAGGGAAAGTGCTATATGCATACCAGCGTGTGCGAGTCGCCCCTCATGCAATATGCTATGGCCCCATTCAGCACTTTACACGAAGTAATCCTAAACAGGATCAACGTCGTCAACATCGTATTCCCAAAACACCCCGTCTTCAGAGAGTTAAGACAGAAACTCAAGTTGTCCCTCGTCTGAATGATGATGGATTAAATTTCAGCCGGAACTGGAACACGTCGCCAGAGCTAAGCAACATGAAGGCTTTTCTGATAATAATGATCGAAACAAGGAACAACATAAATCATCGACGCCGTGTCAATTCATTTATTATTCTCTGCAAAATTAGAGTTCTCACTCACAAATCTTTTATCCAACTAAAAATTCCACGGCATTTTTTCCCGCCTTTTTCCCAGCCTCTAAATCCAGATTCGAATGACGGTAGCCGTTAGTGTGGTCACCAAGCCATCGCTGTCGTTGTTGAAGGGTCGTCTGGACTACACCAAACGCACGAACTTTGCAAAGGAATATTCCAATTTAACGGATCAGTACGTGACATTTTTTGGCTCGATAAATATGCGTGATGAAATTTGTGTGTGTGTGTATTCAGACATTATTGAGAAAGACACAGGGCTACGGCCGTACCCTGATTGATTGATTTTTTAAACATTCAAAACTTCTCGATTCCCATGTTTGGCCTGAATTGATTGATTGATTGATTGATTGATGAATCTGTTCCAATTTTGAAGCTAAGCGAAAGATAATATCAAGCCTGATTCTACACAGTCGCAGGAAAGCGATAGGACCGGAGACAGAGACCGAAGACAGATAGAGTGACAAAGAAACATAAGACGACACTAAATATATTTAAAACTCCAAAATGGTTTTGCAGAGCCAAAATTTCTGCCTTTTGCGAGCGCAGAGCAATAGCTTGTAATTATATTTGCACGTATACAATCCACGACAAGATTGACTACACTGGAGGGTTCGGGGCATGGGCAAAAGGGGCGGAGCAGGGGGTGATCAGGTGGTTGACTGTTTGATTGTTTGAAAACCACCCCCTGCCCCGCCCCTTTTGCTCATTCTCCGGACCCTCCAGTGAAGTGAATCTTGTCGTTGACTGCAGACTGACACGCCAGAGGAAAGAATGCCAGTCGTCGTATGTGATGACAGCCATCGCAGTGCAGCCGGAGTGCCCGGACATGGCGGACGAACTGAGGACCCTGTCACAGAGCTTCGAAAAAGCAGCCGGCGACAATGAGAAACAGGGTGAGAAATTTGTTTTTTGAGTTCGCACACTTTTTAATAGTACTCACAATTGTTCTATTATTATACGCGATTCAAATTCAAAATCTAAGAGCATGTTTTTATTTATTCCGATAAAAGGCGAACAATAATATTTGATCATTTCATAATTATCACTGATTCGATATTAAATCATAACTCCACCGCCTGACTATTAGTGACGCCAAATAATCGATTCCATATTTGGTTCTAGATTAAAAGTGTTTGAACGATTACGACATAATACAGTACTGTATTTTCGCGTTAGACAGGGACAGCGTACGAGCCGTGGAACGTTTAATCGGCCACGCGGCGCTTGTGTTGTATGTACGGTGCACACAGCCGTGCACACGTTCCACTCCAGTACGACTGTCCCTGTCTAACGCGAAAATACAGTACTAGTACTTGCATTTTAAAAATATTTTTATAAATTGGCCAATCATGGTATTGATATATCGTGTGCACTTGAGGAGGATTTAATTATTTTTGCTTTTTCAGACACAAAATTGGTCGAACAAATCAGCAAGATTTCCCGCAAAGTTGGTTCCTTAAAATCTTTGGTTGATGTGGCGGAAAGCGGCCAGACTAAAGGTCAGTTAACAGCAATCCCTGTGGGTGTCGGGCCACGCCCAACAAGTATTCATATCCAATCATTACAGCTATTTGAAGCACTAGTACCTTACTTAGTAAGTCTATCTACTTTATTAACCCTATTCTGCTGCGACAGCCAATTACTTGCATGTAATTGTGATGTATGTGCTGTTTACTATCTTTTCTATAGCACTTTATCTATCTAACCCTATTCTGCTGCGACAGCTAATTACTTGCATGTAATTGTGATGTATGTGCTGTTTACTATCTTTTCTATAGTTAACACTTTACTATATAATCATATGTTTTACTAGTTATAAGAAGCAGTTGTACTTCCTCTTTCCTTTCTTCCAGTTTACTTCTCTGCCGATCATCACATGCAGTCTAATACACTTGTTAACTAACCAACTTCCGGTTGGTAGGCCAAACATGGGTCTATTGCGTAATCGAGTACGTTCTCTCATGGTCATGGTTTCTCATGAACAGTTCTTCGTAGACGCCGAAGAACTAAAGACGGCTATGCAGGCGGTCAGTGAAGACATTTACGGTACCAAGCTGAAAATTGAGGAAGAGTGAGCCCATTTTAATTCTAATTTTTTCCCTGTTTTTCTTATCCGTTTTTTTAATAGAAATATTTTTGCTATTACAATCAGGCTGCATCGCCTGAAGTTGGATGAAACGGCGCTCACGAGCGAGCTGGACGTTCTTCAAAAGGAGATTCCCCTGCTGAGTCGCTGTGACCTTGTGCCGCCAAAGTTGAAAACCGTGCGGAGTGAGATGAAGCCGAAAACGTCGACGACGGACAAACCTCAAGCCGTTCAGGATTTCGAGGTTCGTATCCTGGGCAAGACTGTTTACTGTATTTACAGTAAAACGTCCAGCACACATCATGTAACATATCACTGCATAAAGAGTAAGATACAGGTGCCGGCAGCAAAGTTGGACCAGTTTGCGCGCCATCGCACAGCTGATTGGTTTCTTTTGTAACAACCCATCTCACATTGTTTTTGAGTAAAACCAAGTCAGCCGTTGTAAAAAACCATTTGTTGACGTTTGAACAATCAACCATGCTTGCTCCAATTAATTCTGAAACGAGGGGCGCCATCTTGGCCCACCATCGAAACGGCCATTCTCATAGAAAAATAGTCGATGCTTTGTTTGACCTGGCCTTTTCGGTTTCGAAGTCTACTGTCACTCGCGTTATCACGGAATTTGAACGGGAGAAGCGAGGAATCCTCAAACCAGCAAAAAAGCTCGATCCCCAGTGCCTGCCGTCCAAGCGTACCAAGGATCTCATCAGAAAAGTGAACGCAGCGACGAATGTGGATAATCCTCCCACCCTGGACCAAATGACTGAACGGTACGATGTCTCTGAAAGGACAATTCGTCGATTTTTGAGCGAAAATCTGCAATCGGACTGGTTGAAGAAGACCAAAACGCATGCCCTGTCAAACAAGCAAGTGCAGCAGCGTCTTGACTGTGGACCTCGGTTTCTCAAGCTTCTGAGGGTTGATCGATGGAAGTATGTAGTGTTTTTTAATGAGTTCTGGCAGTCTATGAATGATTGTGGTGGAATCCGGGACTGTTACTACCGGAAAAAGGGAAAACCAGTTCCGGAAAGTCGCACCAAAAAGTGGAAGCAGACATTCCCCAAAAAGGTGATGTGCGCCGCAGGAGTGTCGTACTGCGGTGCGACGGGCATCTACTTCGTCCCACCGACCAGCGAAGTCAATTCAGCGTTCTTCCTCAACAATATCGTGAAGCCAATAGTAGAAAAAGACGTCCCCAGACTCTACCCGGGAGAAAAACACAAAGTCGTCCTCGACTTTGATAGAGCTTCCAGTCACACGACGCCTGCGGTTTATTCCTACCTCAAATCATAAAAAGTCAAGTACATCGGGAAAGAGGATTCAATGGCCAACAGCCCTGACCTGAGTCCTATGGATTTCGATCCGAACGGGATTTTTAAAAAATCAATTTTTGAGAAAAAACCCAAAGGCATCCCTGTTTTGCAACGTGCAGCGCGCCAGGTCTGGAAGGAATTCCCACTTAGCGTTTGTCGCTATGTTATGAAATCCTGGAAAGGAAGGGTGATTCAAATGCTAGACGCAAAGGGCTTTCAGATTGAAAACGCAAAAAAATAGAATAAAATACACACAACGGTGAAAAACTCGTTTGCGCAAACTGGTCCAACTTTGCTGCCGGCACCTGTACGTGGAACGAAAAGTACCGTCAGAGCAGCTGCCTCAGGGAATGATTTTTTCTCCCCGATAATGTCCGCCATTAGACCGAGAGACGCCTCGACGCCTGGCGGTCCGCAGTGTGGACTCTCGCGACGCACCTTGGCTTCGTAGGTGTAGTTTTGAAAGAGTCTCGGGTATTGTCGGGCCTGCGCCTCCAACGAATAGTTGAACAACGGCTGCATCACCACATAACCGGAGGACTGCACATTTCCCAGGTGAATTGAGAGAAAATTCACTGCCTCCACGGATGAGCCGGATGAGAGAAAAACAGTGAATAAACAGGTCAGAAAAACTCCCAAAGAAATAGCGTTGGAATGGATGAAGGTCATGTTGTCCGACAGTTCAGGCTCACAGTTTATAATATAATGAAGCGATCATACTGAAGTATGCTCATTGAGTGCCTGCAAAACGTATCCGGTTCCCAAGTGCATCGCATCGGGCGAGAATGTCTCGGACTAATCCCCTACTCGAGAAGTCTTACTGAGCATAAAAACTAGGACTTGAAGCAAGGTCACAGTTCATATATATGATATATCTGGACGGGATGATATTTAATCAGCTTACAACCGTAAGCTGTTTACGACTGCCTTTTGATTTCAAGAAATGCATTTTCCCTGATTAAAAATCGGATCACGCTTCTGTGAATCCGTACTAGTACGAAAAGGTAGGGCTGTATACTAGATCATACAGTTCACATGGATAACTGTGGTAATTCTAGAGCTAATACATCCAACCAGTCCGTTCCTGCGTGGAGCGGATGCATTTATTTGCCCTGCCACATTTGTATGCACCGTACGGTATGTGTATCTTTCAATGATTCACTCAATCCCAGTCATCTGAGTACGAGTTTACGTACTTCGGCCGGACAGCTGCTGAGTGCTTTCTAAATGAGTTCCTAGATTATATTGAATGTGCTGCCCGAAAGTTGCGGAATATAAACACAGTTGAAAAAACCTAATGCGGACTCGTGTTTTAGGAAGAGGCGCACTGAAGGGTTTTATGGCTTAGGGATGTGTAATCCCAAGCACAGGTATTACTCCCGGGATGGGATTGGGAAGTACCATCACACATACCAGCTTCCCACATTGAGATGAGATTTGGCTGGTTGGGAAGTAATTTGGCTTTAGGCCAGGGCGTGGTTCAGTCCCTGGTCAGGGTTAAGCTACAAGTCCCCTCCCCTTCCCCTTCCCCTTTTTCGGCTATATTAAAAAATCACGACGTTTCGACATCGATCGTTTTAATGGCGTGACTAAAACTCAAAAGATGAAAAGAATTCTAAAAAAATTAATCTTCAATTTATCACGTTAGGGAGCAACGGTGAACATCGAAAGTAACGAAGTAGAACGGGATAAGAAGGGGAACTTGTAGCTTAAGCCCTAGCACCGCCCCTAGCCCCGCCGCCAGGACCCCAAGACAAATTAATTTTCCAATTTGATCCCAACTCATACAACATTGGCCCAGACTCCCATGGGACCTATTCCACCACAATCCCAACCCCCGTCTGGACCTGGAATTAACAGCCCTCCTATGAATAGGGGGATTAGGGCTTCCCTCTTATTGTCCACGTCTCAGAGGGCTGATCACGTCTCCTTTCAGTGAGGATAACAAATTTTTGTAGTTTTTGAGATTGCAACTGTTCCTCATTCCCAAAGAATGAAACCCGAAATTTGGACAAGGGTCGGAAGAAAATAGTTTGACCATAACCAAAGGGGCGATGAAACAAGGGGCGCTTGTTTTTGTCGCAGTCGCACGCGGATAGTGCAAAATATTTAGGGCTTCAATTGTTTTGGAACACGGAAGCTAGAGATTCGGAAAAGTCCATTCTCAGTTTATCAAGGTATAGAGGACAAAGGTCAATATCGAGAAAATAAAGCTAGGCGGGGACAAAAAAGGGGAAAGGGGAAAGGGGAATTGCAACCTGAGCCCATAAATAGGGCGTGGCACGATACATGATATGTGGGATGTAGTTAGATGGGCGCCTGTTTGGACCCATCATATAACATTTACCCGAGGGCGCTCTCCGGTCTCGTGCGAAGATATGGTTGAGCCAGGGCGAAAAACCAACGCTTTCTTACCATGCCTCTTTCACCCTAAAAGCCCGTCTCTGATGTACCCCTTGGGCGATCGTTCACTTTATTGTGTACACTGCCCTTTTTGTAATCTAAATTCACAAGAGCCCTGCTGCATTTTACTGCACATGTGGATCTAGGGTTGTTCTGCCAACCGGGATGGCTCAAGAATAAAGAGCATATTTGGTTGAATTTAAATTGCAGAGACAGGTCCATACGGTCCTGTCTCATTGTGTGTCCATACGGTGTCCGTTGTGGTGCATGCTTCAAATGCACCACATAAACAGAGCCAGAACAATTATCCACGGATGCCGGCCTTGTATGCAGTCAATCTCCTAGGAATACTTGTATACTGCCCGTACTCATTTATCCTTCGCGTGAATTCACCCGCGGTTCCGGCCTTTATATAGCGTGTGGTTTTAACAACAAGTCTCCTTACGGGAAGTGTCGTCTTTCGCGAGTTTGTTCCATGATGGAATGAAATGGATTTGATACATAGGAAGAAAATCTCGACCTCGGAAAATGCTCGAATGAAGAGTGCATAAAAAATGTGCGTGTTGGCTTTTCGACCACAATTCTCGCTTGGTAAGCGATACATATTTATGGTTTTACGTTCCTGGGAGGACATAAATTAATCCAAAAAAAGCCACCCTTTTTGTGTCTGACTATTCCTATCTTATTGATATATGACCATATACCGGAGTTTAGAGCTAACAAGGGTTCAATTACCGGTGCCAGTCTCAGATTGCGGCCAAACTTTTTTCCTAAAAACCTGTTTCCTTAACATGGATTTAATGATATATTTATATAAATATAAATATAATGATTTATTTAATTAATGATATATTTTTCTTCCACTTCTTCACAGCATTGATTCAAAATGTAATTTCGAATCGATTAGCATAAGCTGAAATTTTTTTTGAAAGCGATGGGAAAGAGTTACGGCTGTTATTTGGCCTAGCATTATTCGTACTATTAACGCATGGCCAGTGGTCTGTAATATCCGAGTTCTGCCAATGCCTATAGCTTCGCCCCCTCAATTCCGAAGAATTGTTGCTGACGCCAGTCAAGTCCAAATTAAAATCATAAAGCGTGTGTAACAAAATAGCAAATTTTTTTAATTGATCAGGGCCTTGTCCTCGGCAAGCAATATTTTCTAAAATCAAATTAGGGGAATAGATTTTTAGGAAAAGAGTTTAGCCGTGATTTGAGACTGGCACTGATAATTTTACGCGTGCTTTTAAACGGACCTGGAACTAGAATATGTGATGCCAATTTATTCTTAATTGAATTTTGAATGGATATTATAATGCCAAAATGATATTGTAATGCCAATATAATATAATATAATGATATGATATATAATATAATGATATGATATATAATATAATGATATGATATATAATATAATGATATGATATATAATATAATGATATGATATATAATATAATGATGTGATATATAATATAATGATATGATATTATAATGCCAATTTATTCTTAATTGAATTTTGAATGGATATTATAATGCCAAAATGATATTATAAAGACGCTTAGTACTGTATTACAGGCGCTCGTGCTAATCTCAGGAAAATTTGCATAGCGACGGTACGCGTTATGTGGAGTTAAACCATGCAGATGTCAAAATCAGTGCCTGAGAAAAGTGTAACAGCAAAAAATGCTGAGTTGTCTGCGTGGGAACACTATTCGCGGAGACATTGTTCGTTCCGCAATTCTCTGTTGAGCAAACTCGTATAAATCTCGGCCAGGTGGGGCTGCTTTCCATTTTTAAATTTTTGTTATGTGAAGGAAACTCGATGTGTGCATAATAATGATGATAATAATTGGCGTAAATTAATTACGAAAATTACGAAAATTAACCGGAAGTCATCATTGTTCCGTGCAACGTCAAGTACCCTTAAGCCCCGACACGAGATGACAGCTTCTTTGTAAATGAATCTGTAATTATTCCTTCGCTTCAATATACCATCGAACACGTTTTTAATCGTTATAACGCCTGCGGTGGGTCTTTTGCAAAGCCACATGTACACATGTATAGTGTCGCGCCGCCGATCAATCATCTGTGAAGAACAAGTAGGCGGCGAGCTTATTGTGAAGGTTTTGCAAAAAATACGCCGCCTCCAGTACATACACGTATTAGTTTGGTTCAACGCACGCGTGCTTGATAAAAACCCCTTTTTTTCTCCACAGCTGATTTTTAGCCTTCGACTTTATGGTTACATACGCTAAGGATCGGTGTATCGAGATTCGTAAAGCACGAAAACTGTGACATATTAAGCAGTATGCGCCATGACACAAAGTTATTTTCCGAACACGACGACGCGAAGACACGACGTGCAACTGACCGTGAAATCGTGTTCGAGTCACATCAGCAGCTCACGAATTCTCAAGCAAATCGCCATTTTCTCAAGCAAATTGCCATTTCCTCGTGAAGTTGTGTGCAGCAACACACGAGCATATATCACACCAAGTGTTATCATTGGTTTGTTCTGTTTTTGTTTCATAATCGAGCGCCTCGTGTTTTCGTGTCGATGTGTCGAGGAAAGGAGTTTGTGTCATGGCGCATATTGCTTACTAAGCCGCGTCATTCGCACCCATTCCGACTACACACGCAGTGGCAAACACTCTCGAACTTGACGGCTTTGAAAATGAGCTTAATTTATTCGAATTTGATGCAGAAGTAAAGGAGATGCTTCAGTGTCGTGATATCTCATTAATTTATTATTATCCCGTTAGCGTTCACGTAAATAATTGATCTGTTCTTCTGGCAAGTGACAGACCGGTAAAAGGTCACAGGAGAGAACGATAAGTTAAAGTAATCATGAGTGATGTTGTCATTTTAATTTGTTTCAGTTTTCGACTAACTAAATTAAACTTAAACTAAATTAAGACCTTCAGTGACTCATTGTTTTGTTGTTATCTTTTAATTTCTAAAAAGAAATCAACTAAATGTTTCAATCACTAAAGTGACAAAATTGGAAAATTAAATTTAGTAATCAAACTTCGACTGAAAGTTTTAGGCACTAAATAATCTAAACTATTTTAATAGTTTTAATCAACCAAAGTTCAGTTGGCTCAAAAAACTATTCCCTAAAGAACTCATTAATGAACTAATAATTTATTTTAGCTTTTGCCATTCCTTCATGCTCATTCGTTTCAAATCTTTTAAATTTCGGACGATCACATCAATGAATGTTTCAATTTAAAAGCCACTTACACTAAGCGAAAATGAAATAACTCGAAAAGCAACCTGTAATTAAACAAGAGTCTGCTGTGTGAATTTACCTACACGGTTCGCAGATGATTACATTTTGATATCGACGGGTATACACAAACCGCCCACGCATCAGCACAAATTTCCACGCCGCAAATTTTTCCCGTCAAACATGACAGCGAAAGTGCCTCATATTGTCACTCGAGCATGATTAATTTATTGTATCGTAAAACACAATCGGGCGGGTCGAACACAGCGCGCTGACAATTATTATCATCATCATCATCATCACCGACGACGACTATTTGATTGAGTTGTGCATGAATGTTATCGCATCGCAGTGACAGGGTCGTCGGATTTGAAAGGCTCCACTCGGGTTATTTTTGCGTGAATCGCGACACTTGTTTTTTCCCCTCCTTCAATGTCTGTCTGTCTGTCTGTCTGCCTGTGTCTGTCTGCGCGTGTGTGTGTGTGTGTGTGTGTGTGGTCTGTGCTCTTGTTACATACACGGCAGCGCGGCGTCAAAAGTGCGGATGAATAGGTGCGGAATTTTTATATCACGTCCAATTACGTGGAAGTGTGGGTCCGGAAATGCACCAGTTTTTTTTCTCGGGCATTGTTTGAGTTGTGATTGTGACAGAGTATAAAATGCCGCTTAATCGTCGAGGCAAAACCTCTTCCGGTCTTTATCGAAACCTTCGACTGCGTTCCTGCCGGACATCCGAACGATCCAAACAACTGCGCGGCCATGAAAGCTGCGGTGGTGCTTGCTGTGCTCTTAGGGATGACCGTTTTGGTAAGTCAACCGGTAATTAAACCTTTGCGATATGGTTCTTCGAACAATGATTGTGCTTACTGATTTTTATAATTATTTTTATAATTATTTTTATAATTATGTGGCAGCTTTTGGAATACGTGTATTACTTCGTGAAAAATCACTGCCAATAACTGGTTTTAAAACAGTTTCTGAGATTGTATTTTTTTATTTTGAGTAATTTAGTTAATCGTCTCGGAAATTCTCTTTCGAAATCTCCCCAAAACATAAGTCAACTACAAACAACAAAATCAAGTTGCTCATCTTTGCTTTTGCGCCATTTGTTTGCCAGGCTGAATCCGCCAGGCTGAAACGGCAAGCTACCACGACGACGGGTGCCACCACCGAGGTCCCCGCTGAAAGCGATGAGGCACCAGGATCTGCGGACGGAGAGGGCACCAGTGCCGAAGCTCCGGCCGTTGATGGGGAAGCCACTGAAGATGGGGCCAGCGTGAACGCAACTAGTGCGGGGAAAAAAGTGGCCGTCTCCGGATCCGCGTCGTCCGGCGGTGGGGCTAGCCCAGCGGCTGCGGGACGAGCCGGTAACGAGCAGAAAACCGTCACCGGTGCCGCGGGCGGAACGCCCACTGTGGCCCCAGCTGGAGTGACCACTATAGCCGCAACTCCGGCCGTGACGGTCACGACGCCTTCGGTGACTTCGGCAGCAGCAGGTTAGTGCTTTCTCCGAGCAGACGTTGGGGTCAATTTTTTGACATTAAACTTACACAAAAAAGCACCGGCGGTTTGGTGGCGGATTATTGTTGAGCCGACCGAGGGTGCTCTTGGCACAAGAATTGGGGGGATTGATGTCTTGCGTTTTATAAGCTTAAACTTCAAGTCCACTTAACCTTTCTCTGATTCTCCGTTTTTTGTTTTACGTGTGCTGATCATTGTCCGTATGTTTAAGCACTATAACATCATGAAGCGTTGGGCAGCCAAAGGTTTCGACAATTTGGTAGGGGAGAAACTCCCAATACTTCGATGTCGGTCGCATGAATCAGGTGGTAGTACAGCATCCCAGAGATGACGGCGAAGAAGTGAGCGTTTTTGATTTTTGCTCACTAATAGATTGGGTAAGGTCTAAGACTTCTTATTTTTTTTGTCATACTAAAACATCAAAAAATTGTTAAAACTAATAATCCTGGAGGTATTGAAGCAATTGACATTGGCAAACGTAACACCAAACACCGATAAACGAAGAAGGGGTGCGGATTTGTAGTTTAAGACGTGTTTGTTTACGGGACAATGCTTACGAGCCCTCCCTCCTCACCACATCTCGTGGGGAAGGGAGGGGGCAGAGGGCAGCGAATGAAGAACCGAGGGAAAATGTGTGTGTTACAATTCAATACTTGTGTGATCCGACGAGCTCATTTTATTGAAATTTCTCTTATAATTGCGAATTTAAAATACATGCAGTTATCCATCAGTCGGCAAATAAATCCTCATTAGCATGCTATGTGGAACGATGGAAGGGACAACTGGGGAGACTAGGTGGCTAGGTGGCTGAATGGTCAACAAATCTGTGCATATTCGTAATTTAATGACTGAATTGTAGCTGCGACGACCGCGGCGACCTCAAATGCTCCATCGGTCGCATCAGCAGTGACAACCATGGCCGCAGCTCCCGTTACAACGACCTTAGCAGCGACCACGACCGTGGCTCCCGTGACGCCAGCAGCGACAACCATGGCTGCTGCTCCTCCGGCTACAACCGCTGCGGCAACTATAACGACCACGACGGCGACTGCAGCCACAACGAAGGCAGCAGAAGCTCCAGTGGTGACATCAGCAGCTACCACCACCGCCGCCGCTGATCCGGTTGTGACTACCACGGCGAATTCGGGTAGGAATACAGTATAAACAGCTAAGGACCCAATTTGATGTGAATATGAACTGTGGTTGATTTGAGGCCGAGTTATCTTTACCATTTCTATTTGAAAAGCGAAACGGTACGATCGATGTAGGATCGCTAGATGGGTCAAACGATGCGACAGGGTTTGAGGGTTCCAAGGTTGACATGGTTCGTACGACTGTACGAAGAGTTCGACGGTTCACCAGTAGGAAAATCCGATCGATCAAACAGCATGATGGTTCGATGGTTCGAAAGTGGGATGGTACGATGGGTCAAACGGTACATGGCTCGACGGTTCGTACGATACAAAGGGTTTGAGGATACGATGCTCCTAAGTTTATAATGGCTCAGATGTCACCATGGTTCGATGGTTTGATAGTATGATTGTTCGAAGAGTTCGATGGCTCGAAGTAGGATTGCTCGCTAGATCAAAACGTATGATGTTTCAATTGTTTTATGGTTCAGAGGACACGATGGTACGATGGTACGATGGGTCGAGCGGTACGATGGTTCGATGATACAAATTGTTCCATGATTAATGGTACGAGGGCTCAACGATTCGATGTGTATGATGGTACAGTGGCATTGTCCTTGTTTATGGCCTAGCTTGCCATGTTGTCATGTAATGATTTGAGCCAAGTTGGCTTACGTGGGGAACCCATCAACAACCATCACATCCACCCATTTGCAGGATTGTATAGCCAAAAATGAACATACCATCGCATTAGCAGGTCATACTGTGTAGAAATCAATTCGGTCAGTCATTCAGACGTGTCAATCGATAAAACGACCATCACAACATCGTACCATCAGGAAAAAAAAGGTTACCGGGTACCTCATAGCGTTGTAGGCTCTTTAAATTTCATTCCATAAACCGAAATTTTCCCAAAAGAGAGATAACACTTTATTTATTCGGTTATGGTGTGAATTGAATTGAATTTAACTTATCGTCAGACGGTTAACAATAACGGTGATTTCTGTAGCGGAACCAGCTGCGACTACCATGGCCGCTGCTTCGGTTGTGACCACAGCAGCTGCGCCGACGACCGTGGCAGCTACTCCCGCAGCTTCGGCGGTCACAACGACGGTGGCCACCACGAAAGCAGCCGCCCCTCCTACTCCGGCTCCTGTCGTGGCACCACCGAAACCCGAAGGCCGGTCCGGATCCGATAGCCCCGCCCCCAAGGTCGCGGCGCCCTTGGTAGTCTACCCCAACGCCAACTACGAAGCAGGTGGAGCCGCTCCGCCGCAGTCCCCAACACTGATTGCTGCGTTGGACTCGCTGCGCGGGAAGCCCCTGGCGGACCCGGTGAAGCTGTTCGAGATCATGGCCACCGCCGTCGCCGGTAAGGACTATCCCAATTTGGCGGCAATCCCGCCGCATGCCGACTTCTGCGGCACAGTCAAGCAGGCGGGCTTCTACGCGGACACGGACACCAAGTGTCAGGTGAGAAGTGATATATAAGCAATTGTTATCATTTGGGTAAACTAAAGCTGGTTTTCAAGTGTTTGTCATGCAGTATTAATGGAATTTATCGCCAAAAATGTAGTCGATAATCACCGAAAGACATATTTTCCAAATTCGATGAGAAAGTACTGGTACACTCAGCGGACAAACTTTGAGCAAGTTTCAGTATTCGATCTTTTCAAATTTGTTTCCAATTCCGATGGAAGAATGAACATCGGCTTAGATATCATTGTAGTGAATCTCTACTAAATTTGAACATGTATATGATTATGTATTTTTTTTACTAATTCATATATATTGTTCTCAGGTGATTCGGCGGTGCGATACAAATGGTAACCAATGGGATTATCTCTGCCCGAACCAGACGGTGTTCAATCAGATTGCGCTGGTGTGCGACTGGTTTTTCAATGTCGATTGTGCCAAGTAAGTTGCGTAACCGGGTCTTTTTTCCAATAGCTTAATTTACATTGCTTAAGGCTAAGAATGTTTTCTATACCGTTTACAGGGCGAAGGACTTTTATGACTTCTCCAACAGTCGGCTCTATCACGCAACTTGGGCTCTGCTCGACACCCAAGCGTAGTCAGTTCAAGGGTATCTACGCACGGACAATTTTCGCGATCCTGCCATTTGATTTTGTCGAATCGTTAAAGTTATTTTTCGCTGCATATTTTCAAGCTTTTCCATTAAACTGAATTGGCCCCTGTCTTATTATTATTACACTGTACGCATCGGTGCCCGGTGGGTGAGGTTAGTATTACACTCATGTTGCACGACGGAACTTTTCATTTTATGTCAGACGGAAGAAAAAAAGAAATATAAAAAAGCTTTTACCGTATTTCATCAAGAACGACTCCCATTGTACTACAGTATTTAACCTACAATGTTCAGGTATGTACGATAAGGACTACCGCAACACCCGAAATTTACAAAAAACAAACAAAAGGCTTATCGTAAATCATGAATCCTGCCTGGTTGTTCATAAATTGACAAGGGACAGCTCCTTCTACTATT
>LRSR01008154.1:0-25846 GCA_001579985.1 Hypsibius dujardini
GACAGACAGACAGACAGACAGACAGACAGACAGACAGACAGACAAACAGACAGACAGACAGATAGACAAACAGACAAACAGACAGACAGACACATTTTCTTTGATGCTTCTTTTTCGCAGCTATTCCCCTCCTGGGAAATCTGCTGTCTCTCGGCAGTAAACCGGCAGTAAAGTTAATGGAATGGAGGCAAAAATATGGCGATATCTTCGGCATGTACAACGGACGACAGCCCATGGTAGTTATCAGTGATTTTCATACCCTCCGAAAAATCTTCGGCGAAGACTCCGCTTCTGGTCGAAGAACCCATAGTGTTATCCGTCGTGATGACTCATCCTTGCCGATGGGCATTGGTCTCTTGGGCAGCCAAGGCGATCCCTGGAAGACACACCGTCGTTTTGCCTTGTCCACCTTGCGAGATCTAGGCATGAGTGAGATACACGATTTTTCGAAATTTAATTTGGAAAATTTAAATTTTAAAAAATGCCGAATACAAAATAAATTATATTTTAGAATAAAACGCGCATTTAAGACCGATGATTAATATGTCTGAAGTAATGGATATTTTCTTTAAAATAAATATTATAACCATTTTAATTATTTAGAAATTCAAGATTCAAGATTGAGAAATGAATTGAATGTATGTTAATTATATTTAACTTGGTGTTTCAATAATGACAGGCAAGAATTGGCTAGAAGACACGATCATCGCGGAGATAGAAGACTTCTGTCAGACGCTTCGAGACACCAAGCTGAGACCTTTCGATCCGAAAGTCCAATTGACCAACAGTGTGGCAAACGTTATTTGTGCGCTGAGTTTTGGGAAACGCTTTGAGATGACCGATTCCAAATTTTCGTGACTGACCACCCTTGTTGCGGAACACGTCGCACTCAAAAAAATAGACTATTTATGCCTGGTCGCACCCTTTCTAATGTGGTTTCCCAACCCAATTCGGACGCGGATCTTGAAGGGCCGAAAAGACGTGGCTTCGTTGGCCGAGTTCATGCAGGAAATGATTGAAAATCATTACGACTCAGCGGGCATTAAGGGGCAATCGGATGTTCCGGACTACCTCTATTTGTATCAACAGGAACGGTCGAGCGGCTCGAAAACAGGCGCCAAGGAAAGATTTGACGGTCAGTTCGCTTTTTATCGGGTTAAATAATCTAAAATTCCGGAGTTGACCTGAAAGTTGACCGGACAAACCGACCGTCCAACTGGACGAACCGACCATCCAACCGGACGGACGGACCGACCATCCAACGGGACAAACCGACCGTCCAAGTGGACGAACCGACCATCCACCGGACGGACGGACCGTCCACCGGACGGACGGACCGTCCACCGGATGGACCGACCGTCCAACGGACAAACCGACCGTCCAACCAGACGGACCATCCCTCTAACGTACAGACCGATCGTTCACCGGACGGACCGACCCTATATCCGGACAGACGGACGGACGGACGGACGGATGAACGGACGGTCCGCCGGAGAGACCAACCGTCTACCAGATGGGCCGACCGTCTACCGAACCGACCGACCGCTCGCCACACTGACGGACTTTCTACCTCATCCCCCAAAGATCCGCTTTACGGACCTTCCGTTCACCCCAGCCACCGGCCATTCACCATATGGCATGACCATCTGTCTCATTATTAGATAAGCCTGCAGGAAGCCGGATAGGATGGTCGGCGGATGTGGTGGATGGCCTGCCAGCGGTGATTTCCCGTGTGTGGACTGTCCGTCTGTGCGACGAACAATCGACCCATTTCGTCGACGGTCGGTGGAGTTGGGGGGCAGACGAATCGTCCAATGAACAGTTATTGGGAGTGGCTCGAGGTCGGTCTGTCCGTCTGGTCGGCAAAGGTGGAGGAGATTCCTTCACGGTGACAGTTGAACGGTCGGAGGTTGCGTTGTTGGAGGGTCCGTCAGGGTGATCTGTCTGTTTACCGTACGGCGGACGGTCAACGGACATGTCGGACAGTCCGTTTAGTCGACTTCCGCTAGAATGAGGGGAGAATTAAGGTAGCAAGGGCAAACGATGCGGGGGGCGGGGCAGGGCGGGGCGGGGCTACTGTTTAACCCACACATGGTGAACAGAAAACAGCTGTGGTCAAAATGGTCAAGTCTGTAAGTCAATTTATATGGTCTATGTAGATTTGCAACTGGTCGGATCGCTCTTTGACCTCTTCCTTGCGTGCACGGATATCTACAACAGTCCTTTGGGCGATGGTTTTTATGATTGAGAATCCAGACGTGATGGAAAGGGTCCAGGCGGAAATTGACGACAAAGTCGGCCGGCAGAATGTCTTGACTAATTCTGACAGGTGTAAGTGCAATTGTTAATGACTCATTTCGCTTGAAGTTTTTGTGCACTTACGGTACGAGTACAGCTGACTAAAAATAAGTCGTCTTCTTATCACCGTTGGAAAATAAATGCGAAATGCTTGGGTTGTCTTTTACAGCTCGATTGCCGTACACGGAAGCTGTAATCTTGGAAAGCCAGCGCTGCGGGAATCTTGTGCCGTTAGGCGTGCCGCATTACAGTATGGAAGAGATACAGTTGGACGGCTATACGATCCCAAAAGATACCCTCCTCATCTCCAATCTCTTCGCAATCCATCGTGACGCCAGATACTGGAAGAACCCCGAGAAGTTTGATCCTAATCGTTTTTTAAATTCAGAGCAAAAGCTGATTCGTCCAGATGGATTCGTTCCATTCTCTATCGGTAGACGGAGCTGTTGCCTTCTGTCTGTCTATTTGTGTGTCTGTCTGTCTGTGTGTCTGTGTGTCTGTGTGTGTGTGTGTGTGTGTGTGTGTGTGTGTGTGTGTGTGTGTGTGTGTGTGTGTGTGTGTGTGTGTGTGTGTGTGTGTGTGTCTGTGTGTCTGTGTGTCTGTTTGTCTGTCTGTCTGTCTGTCTCCCTGACGCCATGTCTCCTGTCGATTTAGTTTCGGAGTTGGTAAGTTGAAACATCTGGCTTAATCACTATTTTTTGTTCAGGGAAACGAACTTGTCTGGGTGAGGCCCTCGCCAAGATGGAGCTCTTCCTGTTCATCGCGAACTTGCTTCGCTGTTTCACATTGGAGTTACCGAAAGGAAAGACTTTGTCACACGACGACTACTACTCGAGTTTGGTGGATTCGCCGGATTCTTTTGCGCTCGTTTTTGTTCCACGATTTTAATTGCTTGTTTGCGTTATCCGATGTTTAGTAGTATTCCCACATAATTATACCGTTAACATTATTTAAATATGAAACGTAATATTTTAGTCACAATTTCGTTCAGTTATAATATTTCTTATACTCGTAATATTTTTACATACGTAGGGACGAAAGTACAACAAAGTACAACAAAAACTATGTTTTCTGGTTGTGTGACTTTTTCTTATACGGAGTGAGCACAAGTTCAAACTTAGTTGCCTGAAGGCTGAATTCTAGCCCACAGGCACCTGAAATGAAAGCCACAAACTAGATTGTAAATAAGGTGAACCTGTTTCCCGTGCAAGGAAAGTAATAATTAATTGAGTAAAACCTCTTTTTCCTGATAAGAGATGGCTCACAACAGCGTCGGCATAAATAAAAATATAGATACGGTTCGCTTGAGGCATTCAACAATTTTGATGGTCGTCTGCACGCATTCGTTAACGTGGCTGCAGACATCTTTTCTAAACATGTTGGGATCGTTGCTGGTTGTGACCGGAGTTATTGTCTTATCCTACATATGGTGGAAAAATTTGAGACCCAGGAATTTTCCTCCCGGACCGCAAGGTGAGAATTATCACAGGTTAAACAACAAAATAATTCGATATGTGAAAAATGCTTTTACGCATGATGTGCAGATACAATATATGAATAGACGGACAGGCAATTATACAAGCAAGCAAGCAGTCAGCCAGTCAGACAGGCAGACAGAGAGACATAGAGACAGACGGACGGACGGACAGACAAACGACGACAGACAGACAGACAGACAGACAGACAGACGGACGGACAAACAGACAGGCAGACAATCGGACAGACAGACAAACCGAAAGACCAAGACAGACAGACAAACAGGTAGTTTTTTAAACAAACCACGCGGTTATATTTCGTATGGATAATCTGTTTGAGGTTCCCAGGAATTCCATTCCTGGGAAATTTACCGTCTCTGGGGGCAACACCAGCCGTCAAACTACTGGAATGGAAGTGTAAATATGGCGACGTCTTTGGTTGGTACAACGGTCGCCAACCAGTGGTGGTCCTCAGTGACTTCAACACAATTCGAAGGGTCCTCGGTGAAGACTCTGCATCTGGGCGAATCAACAAAAGAGCCTTTCGCAACAACCACACATCCATCCCCATCGGCATCGGACTATTATGGAGCGAGGGGGAACTCTGGAGGACTCACCGACGCTTCGCCCTGTCAACTTTACGGAGCCTCGGAATGGGTCGAAACTGGATGGAAGATTCGATTATAATGGAAGTTGAAGGTTTCTGTCAAGCTCTACGGGAAACCAACCGGAAGCCCTTCGATCCGAAGGTCCATTTGACTAACAGCGTGTCGAACGTCATTTGTGCGTTGATTTTCGGGAAACGGTTTGAGCTGACGGATCCCAAATTTTCGAAACTTACAAGTCTGATTGCTGACAATCTGAGCCTCGTGAGAATGGAGTTTCTCGTGCGGGTCCTGCCGTTTTTGATGTGGTTCCCTAACCAGGTCCGTGGACAAATTTTCAAGGCGCGACAGAATGAGACACTGATTGCGGAGTTTATGAAGGCAAGGGTTCGGGAACAAGACGGAATTGGGGGAAAGCAAGCGGTTGGCTACGTGTCGGCTTATAGAAAAGAGCAAGAATTACAACGGACTGACGGTGTTGAGAATCCGTTATTTACCGGTAAGTATTACCGCTCCGTTTACCTTCCGTCAATCCGTGCCCTGCAATCCGTGTCAATCCGAGCCGTCCGTCTATCAAATTGCTTGACTATTCGTTCAGTCATATATTTGACTACTCGTCTATCATATCGTTCCCGAATGTAAGTGATCAACCGTCCGACCGTTTGCCCGTTTGTGCAACTCTCCGTCCCTTACCCGCATATCTGTCTGCCCATTTTTCCGTCCGTCCGTCCGATCGATTGTCTGTCTGCGTATCCGTCTGTGCACTCGACTGTCCGTTTGTCTGTTTGCCCATCCGTAAACCCGAGCATTCGTCCAACCGTCCACTTATGCGTCCGTCCGACCGGCGGACATCCCGACCACCGATCTATGCGACCGACCGTTCAACCGTTGGATCACCTATCTGCTTGTGCGTGTCTCCGTAACAACACTTATGTCTGTTTGTTCGTCCGTCCATCCGTCCGTCCGTCCGTCCGTTGGCCGGTTCGTCCGTATTGTCATGTCCGTTCATCCGTCTGGCTAACCGTATCTGTTATCCATTTCGCAGAAATCCAACTTGTGGGATCGCTCTACGATCTCTTTACTGCCGGGACGGAGTCCACAGCCACAACTGTGCGGTGGACCATGGTCTTTATGATTGAGAATCCGGAAATCATGCTCAAAGTGCAGCGGGAAATTGACGAAACAGTTGGTGAGAAGTCAGTCCTCACTACTGCAGTCAGAGGTACGAATCTGATGCTTATACTGACATCCACAATATCCAGAGTTACTCGTATTTCAACCAAATGTTCCGTATGTTTGGATGGTTTATAGCTAGCCTACCCTATACGGAAGCAGTAATCTTGGAGGTTCAGCGTTGTGCGAATGTGTTTCCCTTGAGCGTGCCTCATCGCACGAGGGATGATGTTCAAATAGATGGCTACACAATTCCAAAGGATACTCTCATCCTTCCAAATCTTGCCTCGATTCACCGAGACGAGAGATGGTGGAAAAATCCCGAAACGTTTAATCCGTCACGTTTCCTGGATGAAGACGGGAAGCTGACACGCCCAAACGATGCCTTTGCACCTTTCGGCATCGGTAAGACCACATGCCCTCATGCCTGTATGCCTGTCTGTGTGCTAAATGTTTGTCTGTATATCTGAATGTCTGACTGAGGGCCTACTTGTCTGCCTGTCTGTCTCTCTGCCTACTGACCTGTTTAACTATATAACTGCGTGCCTGTCTGCCTGCGTGCTATGAGCCTTTCCTGACTGACTGCATGTCCGCCTGTGTATCCTATCTCTGTGTGTCTGTTTAATCGCGCAAAATCGATGTTTAATCGTGTGTCCGCGCAATCTTACCAATTAAAATCTTGACGAAATGGGTTGAACTGTGTTTTGCGCACCTAAAGCGTACCCGATATTGTTTCAGGCAAGCGAGCCTGCCTCGGTGAAAGTCTAGCAAGAACAGAGCTCTTCCTCTTCGTCGCCAATTTACTGCGCTGCTTTACATTGGAATTACCAGAAGGAAAAACGTTGTCGCATAAGGACTACCATTCCAGTATTGTAGATTCGCCTTTGCCGTTCGAGCTGATTTTTCTTCCCCGATTCTGACAACTTTGCGCGCCTTATCAATCTTTCAGTGCAATTTTGGAAGCATAATTTATGCATGGAACTTTGTATGTGGCTTTTCCATCTAACTTGTCTAATGACGTAAGTAAACTAAGAGTGGTTGAGATAATGAGGCGAAAGTTCCCGGCAGATTACGTTAGTTCAGTTACAGTAACGCGTTCCATAGTATATCTCATTTCATGTTTTGATGTTCAAATTATCGCAGATATGATCCACGTGCGCGTAGTTATGAACAGCACTATAAGAGGGCTGAAATCTTGGAGTCTTTTCCACTTATTTTCTTTTTAAAAAGGGTTATACAGACACGGTTAAACAATGTTGTGGTCAATAACAGTTGCTGTTTGTATACTATTCCTGACATACAAGTGGATCAAGACATCGAGGCCAAAAAATATTCCTCCAGGACCGACAGGTATTACGCAATGATGTAAAATACAGCGGATATTCTAGTCATGTTTCTAGTCAAAGCTTTTGGGATGTGGCTTGTCGGTTCCACCCAGAACTGGCATAGCTCTGCCTAAAAAGTCTGTTCTAGCCAAGTCTGGGCAAAGAGTTCTGCGGTGGGAGGGCGATAACACAGCCATGATCGAATTTCTTCGTCGTAAGGTGTTTTATCCTCTGTTATTAATCATTAATATTTCTAGCTATTCCGCTGTTGGGAAATTTGCTATCGATGGGCAGAAGGCCGGAATACAAGGTGTTGGAATGGAAGAAGAAATACGGCGACATCTTTAGCATGTACAGTGGTCGGAAACTGGCCGTTGTCCTGAGCGACTTTTACACTGTCCGGAAGGTTTTTAACGAGGACGTTGCAGCCGGTCGGCCTACCAACAATCCCAGCCGGAACGACTATCCTGTTCGTCCCGATGGGCTGGGTTTACTTGCTTGTCAAGGCGAGCTCTGGAAGGTTCATCGTAGATTTGCTCTGTCGACTCTGCGAGACCTGGGAATGGGTAAGAAACTATACTGGCTAAAATCAGTAAAATAATTCGTGTTTCGAAGATAAAACAGACGCATAGCTTTACTCTTATCGATCTTTAGCACGAATTACCGTATAAATTACTGTTTTACCAAGGCAATGGAATAGATTAACAAAAGCACAAAAATATTCTCATCATGTTCTTGGATAATGAAGTTTTTATTGAAAACACAATTGACACTGACGTATGTGAAGATTTTGAAATTAAATTTCAAGATTGTTTGAATTCAATCCCTAAAAATAGTGTCTGTTTAAATTGTATCATTACTGATGCATATAAAAATTTAAAACTAATAACGTACAAGAAAAATGTCGAGTTTGCGTTTAATGTCAAATTTTATTCATAATTCAACAGCAAAGTGTTGATTAAATTTTCTTCGTCATAAAACTCCAATGCCATTCGTTTTTATCTAATATTTCCCGCATGGGATATATACAGCGAAAAAGGGGGTTTGTTTTCGTATCTGATAAGATATTATGCCTACAGTGAGATAAACTGTTTTAATCTTTCTTAGTACTTTATTCGAATGGGGCAAACATTTGCCATTTAAACGCCAAACGCGTAGGTCCATTTGCTTCAAATGAAGTTCAGACAAATACATCACATTCAGTTAATGTAATAATTCGATTTGCAAGTGAGATTTTTTCCAGAAACAAAACATATTTACTCTGTCAGGCTTCCCAAAATTTGGTAGCGTTTATGTGATCATGAATGTTTTATTTCCAATCAAAAATTCAAAGTAATGAGCTGCATTTGGATCAAATATGGCGAAAGTAAAAACGTCTTCATTCCAAAAAATATGATTTCACAAATCAAATATTGCTTGATCGTACGCGTATTTTTAACCACTTATTATGATAGGTAAAAATTGGTTGGAGGACACAATCATCGCGGAAGTGGAAGGACTCTGTCAAGCAATGCGGGACACGAAGCAGCAACCGTTCAACCCGAAAGTTCCCGTGACCAATAGCGTATCGAACGTTATTTGTGCACTGAGTTTCGGGCAACGCTTCGAACTAACGGATCCGAAATTTTCAAGATTGACCATGCTGATTGCTAAGATCATATCGGCAATTAAATTGGACTATGTGATGGCTAACCTACCGTTCCTGCAGTGGTTTCCCAATCCCATACGGAGTGGCATCGCCCAAGCTCGAAGGAATAGAGCGGATTTGTTGGCTTTCTTTCGTGAAAAAATCCACGAACACAACGCGGCAGCGTGCGATCCCAGCACGGGCTTACCCGACTATTTGTACGCATATCAACACGAAAAGGAGACCGGGGAGAAAACTGACGTCCCTGAACTTTTTACTGGTCAGTTCAAATCCGAATTCAAAGATGTTCATGGATGTGGTCGTTGCTAAAAAAAGCTTCAAAATTTGTGCTTATGGAGAAAATTAGTAACTCAAATATTGTTATCAAGTTGCTCAGGAAAGTTTTGAAAACTTGAAGAAAACGCAAGCCAAATTTACATTTAACTAATCACAGTGGTTCATCAATTCACAGAAGCACAACTCACGTCATCCCTCTACGATCTCTTCATTGCTGGAACTGATACGACCTCTACCACCATACTCCTAGCGATGATCTTGATGGTCGAAAATCCAGAGGTTGTGAAGAAAGCACAAGAGGAAATCGATACAACATTTGGGCGAGAAACCGTTCTGACCTATTCCGACAGAGGTTAGTCCCTTTACGTAATGAAAAATCTATTTTTGAAATACACAAAAAGGTAAATCAAATAATTGATTTTTGGCGGTTCTTTTTCTCTATTTTTTAGCGCGATTACCATACACAGAAGCAACCATTATGGAGATCCAAAGATACGGGAGTATTGTGCCACTTAACGTGCCGCATAAAGCCAACGAAGACCTCCAAATTGACGGCTATACAATTCCCAAAGGAACTCTTCTCGTGGCCAATGCTCTCTCTATTCATCGTGATCCACGGTGGTGGAACAATCCGGACGAGTTTGATCCCACTAGATTTTTGGATAGTAATGGGAAATTGACCAAGCCTGACGGATTCCTGCCCTTTTGTATTGGTAAGCAACGGAGACAAGAAATAATTTTTAATACGTTGGAAAGTTTTTATATAAATCTCAACCCGAAAAACACAATTTTATTCTTGTTTTAAAGCTTATTAAAAAACTTTAATTCGGCAGTTTTTATTCCTTTCTATTTTTATTTACTTAGTTTTTGGTTAGTTTTATTTTCAAATTAGTCAAACACTGTTTAACATCTAATTGTACATGGGATAAACAAGCATTTTTTAGAGATCGAAATGGCCCTGCAGTAAAAATATTTATGTTTTGTAATATCGCGATCATTTGGTGCTGTGTTTTAGATCCACCGTATATTATGACTGCAGTGAAGGACAGTGTATGCAGTCATAATATACTGGCGGATATAAAACGCAGCAACAAATGATTGCGACAGTACAGTATGTATCTGTTATCTTTTATATAGGTAAACGAGCATGTTTAGGAGAATCGTTAGCGAAAATGGAATTGTTCCTCGTCATCGCTAACTTGCTCCGTTGTTTCACGCTGAAACTTCCACCAGGACGAACTGTCTCTCATGAGGATTACACATCTGGCCTTATTAAGGCTGTTCACGCCTTTGAATTAATTTTTATTCCTCGTTCTTGACAAAGATCTGACCACACACAATGAAGTGCGATAATAATTGCTGTGCTATGAAGATGTTTTTCTAAAAAGACGAAAATTCAATGAACTCAATAGGCAATAGGCAAATTTTGTAAAGCTGTGCCGCGCAGGGGATAATCAGCGAACAAATGGTAAACAAACGAAAACGACGACCAAACAAAACCAGACAAGGAAATCAACGAAAGTTCCGAAAGATTACTACATGGTCTTACGGTGAGTTTTTTTACCTAATTATTTCACAAGGGATGACCGTTACATGTAGTCCATGGTTTTGCAGTTGTTCAGAAATAATTCAATCAAAAACCCTGAAATTTTGCTACCGATCAAAATCAAAATCTCTGCGGAATCCGGCTCGCAATTTGCAAGTTATGGAACCTTCTTCTCTCACGTTAGATAAACATAACAACTCAACGATTAATTGTACGATCATTTTGAACAAATTTGAAATAACAGAGCAATCAACTAATGCCATCAGGCACGATGTCACATGCATGGTACCGAAATGGAGAGGAAACTCCGTCAGCTTTTTTGCTGATATTAAGACGACCAAGTTTCAATGAATTTTGAACTCTGGTAGGGGATATTGCTAATGCAAGGTGATTTGCCTGTAATTTCTGGTACTTTTTGTGTCGTTAAACCTTTTAGGATACGCTATAAATATTTTCTTGATGGTGACTGGCGCATTCATTTCTTACGCACTATTCTACTACAGGTACCACGCGAGAACTGCAGAAGAACAACGAAAAACTTAACTGCCTGTTTGTTTATTTTTACCGCTAGTAGATGTAAGGTTGGCCGAGATCCACTTCTGGTTTGCCACTTTCCAGATGTCAGAATTAATTCAGGAACTGTTTTTAAATTACTGTAGAACACACGCTTATATAGTCAGGAATAAAGGATAGTTCTTGAGCTCACCTACTAGTTCTTACCGACATAGCGGAACTATGTACGTAATAATAGCTGAGTAAGTATGTTATAGAATGTGAGGGTAGATAGGAATGAGTTAACTAGGTAGATAAGTTATACTGTTAGTAAGTATTGCATAACTGATGGGTACTACCCAACAACGTTCATCCTCGCCCGGTATCTACTTTGCATTGCAGGCCTATCCACTTGTAAATAAATTTTGTTACCAAACTGCTTGAGCGACCAAAGGACGACCTTCTCCGACAAGCCTCATCACAGCGGTCGAAACGGCTGAAAAACAGAAGCCTGCATAGTTCAGGATGAATTCAGGAAGACGATGAGGAATTTTTGCATTTCTACATTTTCACTGCCCTGAACGTAAATAAAACTAAGTAACAGCCAGTAATCTCTTCAACCAGTTTTAAGCCAACGGACTCTGGATGTAGTAGGGCAAAACGTAAACGTAGAACAGCATCACATAAACATAGACGGGAGTCAAACTAAGAATAGAAAGACTATATAGTCAGGAGTAAAGGATAGTTCCGCTATGTCGGTAAGAACTAGTAGGTGAGCTCAGGAACTATCCTTTATTCCTGATTATATAAACGTGTGTTCTACAGTAATTTGAAAACAGTTCCTTCCTTTCACTCTAGTTTCCTTTACCAGTAAAGTCTTCCTACAATTCTTCTTATATTAATCAGTCTAATAGCTTGCATGTTCAGGTTCTTCCGTCTTAGTAGAGACGGAGGCCTAACAGTTGCATTTACAGGCATTCGAGCGCTTTAAGCCGAGGAGCTGTAAAAAAACGGTTTCAAAAATAGTCAACACTTTTGCTCACGCCGTAAATCTCTAAACCATAATCGACTACAATAACCACGGCGATTTGAAACATCTGCTCAGCGATCTTGAGTAAGCATTCAGGTCTCAAATCGGCAAGCTTTTGCAATAGGAAGAAATAACACGCCGAGACCTTTTGACCCTACATGTCCGCAGACTTGGTCAAACTTAACTGATTGTTAAATGATAGCCTAGATATTTTAAACAAAAACCTATTCCAGCGCCATTCCATCAACGTGCACAACTAAAGGCGGTGACTTCGATGTAGTCAGCCCTTTCAAGATCATTGAAACAGACTCTGTACTCACTGATCACAAGTTTTTGAATTTTCAAAATCTGACCAATTAATTAAAAGAAATCTGAAATTTTTTTAACATCAACAAACAAAACAATGTTTTTCTTCTTCACAATCAAATCTATATCGAAAGGGGATTCTACTAAAACTAAGCCATAATCGTTTTATGAACGTGGCAAGGGGTAGGGGCGGCGGAGGCGGATGGAGTGGATGCGGACCGGTCACAGACTATGGGGCCGATCATTCAATTAATGAACAGTTTGATGGCATGACCGGCCTCTACGGCCCGTAGCCGGGCCGTGCTTACACTACAGGGCTGACAACCGTATGCTTACCAAGTTGCCACAGTCCGTTAGATGATTTCAATGTACGTACGACGGGAAACGAAAGCACAGAATTGTTATAACGTCGCAAGTAGATCAACGCATATTAGACTGAGCCTGTTTTGTAATCGTTGGATTCGACAGCTTTGTGATCGAAAAGCTCTTTGTATCATTTTTCTTCCCGCCCCAGCTTCCTGTTCCAGTATCCCACGAACATAGCCATGCAAATCATCGTTGCTTATACCGGAAAAACGGAATTATAAACAAAAACGACACACCATTTAATACAATGTCAAAAAGATTTACTGCCGCCTGGAAAAAAAAGATCGATATATATTTTTTCAATTGTTTGATTGACTACGTATTTGGTAAATTGCTTGAACGGGAAGGTTTAATTGATTAATTGATCACATGTTTGGTAAATCGTATGTACGCATATCCTCCAATGTGTTTTGATCATTCTATTTACACCAAACACTTGTACCTCGTTTATTAACTGGAACTGTTTTATTTTTATTGTGGATTGCTTGCCGCCAAAATTGATGCGGCGGTTACGAGGTGCCAACCATGAGTAATGTCACTTGGTTCATATCCCGGTTCCAATTTTTTTTCCCTAATTTTTTGTTATGATAATAAACATCTACTTCTCGCCAATCGATTCCAAAAGGTTTTGTAGCAATCTAATAAATATTCGACGAGTAAAAATATTTTCAATAGCCATGTTTACTTGACCTAATCGTAGGAAATTGGAGCCATGACTTTTTCTATTAAATAAAGAATAACTATCAATTAAACAAATTTAACCTATCATTAATAACTTAGAAATGCAAAGATCTGAATGAGGAAATGCACAAATTTATTTTACACTAAGCAGAAGAGAAGAAGATGCATATGACCAAACCTCACCGAAAGCATTTTTTACAGCCTTAATTTTGTAGCGTGATTAAGTGATTCATTGTTGATTGATTGAATGAACTCAAGGAGAACCTCGTCGTTAATCACGAAAATTTAATTTTCTTGTAGGGTTTTTTTGGATACAATCGATGTCAGTTCACCATTAGGACTGAGTACATCTGGCATTTTTTACCGTTGTGAATTTTCCAAATGTATCTAGTGGTGCACGAAAACTGATTCTCAAATGCAACTATACCACTTTTGAAAAGTGTATCTCCGAAAATAAATCAGATTTTCCGGACTGTTAAAACTATATTCATGAAACTTGAAAGGCTAACGTGCAAATCTCTTATCTATGCTGGCAAGTCGGGAAAATAATAAAAAAACTTCGCGCCCAAGAGTAAAATATGAGGTGGCATTACTCATGGTTTGCCCCTCGTACAATAATTAATTGTTTCCGCTTGAAAAAACCAAAGTGTGCTTGCGAATCTTGAATCTGGATCCATTGGAAAATGTAAAACGGGGAGATTCATCCTCCGGAAATGTCTTCATATGATCCCCCGGGCAGTTCCAGATGGTCATTCACCGTTTCCTGCAGTTCAAGAATTTCCAGGCTACTGATATAGCTTTACAGATTGTAAAAGAGGCAATGAAGATTAAGAGTTTTGGTTAAAGTTGCATCCATGGCATCCTCGCCATGTAAGCAATGTCGATTTACAGTGTCGACTCTCAATGTCACTTGACGCGCATACTGCAGGAAGCCATCAGAAGTTGCTATGTGGAACACCGCCAGTTTGAGGGAAAAAATAACTTCCATCACCAGAATAATATGATTGTGCAATCTAATCAAGGAGTGACATGGGAACAGGAAGTCATGGCTCAAACGCTTGGGGAAAAAATATTTAAATGAAAGAATTATTCACCGATTTTTTTCTCGCTGAAGGGCTGTTGCAAAAAACTTGAATTTCCAATTAATATATTTATTTTCGCAAAAAATCCCATTATAAAGAAAACAAACTGCGGCGAAGACAAACAATACGGAGGTTGCGCTCGTCGTGAAATTGGAACGAAAACGAAAACGAAAACGTTTGTAGAAACGAAGAATTGTTCGTAAATACGACGTTTGATACGATGATGATGATACGATGATTGATAAGTCATCACAGTTGCCGGTATACTTTTTCTCCTCTTCTACATATGGATGAGGAGTTTGAGGCCCAATAATTGTCCCCCGGGACCGTCTGGTACGGCGCCATACATTTTGCAATTTAATTAATAAAAGTGATGTCAGTTAGATTTTCGGATTGTATTTTGCAGCATTGCCGCTTGTGGGTAATTCAATATCGATGGGCCGGAAACCTGAACTGAAGGTGATGGAATGGAAGGAGAAATATGGTGATATTTTTAGCATGTTCACCGGACGGAGACTGACGGTCGTTCTCAGTGACGTTCACACCCTCCGTAAAGTTTTCAACGAAGACGCTTCCTCTGGCAGGGCCCACCAGTCAACCCAGCCGAAATTCCGGACCTGTTCGCCCCGATGGCGTCGGATTAGTATCAGCGCAAGGAGAGCTCTGGAAGGTGCATCGTCGATTTGCCCTCTCCACTCTGCGCGATCTAGGAATGGGTAATGATAATTTTTTTAATTTTTAGTAAAAGTGTTTGACTTGATTAAAATGCGACAAAGAAAACTTTGAGGACATTCGGTCAGCCATGTATCTTATTTCTCAAGAGCGTTTGTATTGACTGTTTGATTGATTACTTTGATTCGTCGTGCGGTTGCAAAAAACTGGCTCCAAGGAAATAAAAACTGTAAGAATGCTTAGTCATATAGTCCACAAGCAATTGTTGCGGCCCATTTATTTATTTTTAAATACGACTGTTGTGGAGAGGAATGAGTATTGTTCTCCATCATAAATATACATGTGTACTGTATCAGCTGAAATATGCAGTGTTTTGATTCCCGACAAACCCTTTGCCCTCTAAATTAATTTTTTTTATTGGTAAAGTTGCGAGTATGGCGTTTTGCAGCATAAATAAAAATGCCTCATTTAAATTACATGACGAAATGTCATTTATTTTATAGTAACGTTAGTTTCATTAAACAAGAATTGTTCATGTTTTATTTTCAAATTATGGATCGCAGCTGTGACTTACTATCTTACCCTCCAAAATATATATGTATCATGTTCTCCAAAATGATATGCCTTGAATTGATTAGGGAAAAATTGGATGGAGGACAGCATCATCGCAGAAGTAGAGGGCATCTGTCAGGCATTACGGGATACCAACGGAAACCCTTCAATCCGAGAGTCCAGCTCATCAACAGCGTCTCTAATGTCATCACCGCACTGATATTCGGTCAACGCTTTGAGCTGACAGATCCCAAATTTTCCCATATGACCAAGCTGCTGGGGGAAATTGTGGCAGTAATCAAACTAGACTTTTTGGTGGCTAACCTGCCGATTTTGATGTGGTTTCCCAACACAGCACGAAATGGTATCCTCAAATCTCGGGAAAATATGAAAGCGTTGGTGGCGTTCTTCAGAGACAAGATACGGGAACATAATCAAGCCTCACTGGAAGTGGATGATTATCTGCACGCATATCAACAGGAGGCAAAGACGGGCGCAAAAACGGACATGCCTAAAATCTTCTGTGATTCGTACGTAAATGGCCGATCAATAGTTCAAGTCATAATTGCCTATATCTTACCTGTGTGTTAGGGAAAGGGCATCGGTCAATCACAAAGTATCTGCTTCGAGATGGTATTTTTAAAAACAGTGACTGTTCATCATCAGTGATTTGTTTGTGAAAAAACGTTGCATAATCCAATCTTGATAATTTTTTGCCAGTCCCAGAAATAGACATTTCTCTAGCTGGTTAAAAATCATTCATTTATGTTTTATACGAATTTTGATACCTGTCCACTTTTTTATATTTTCATGTTTTATACTTAATTATAATGGCATGCTTTTGTATGTCTAAAACTATCGCGAGCGACTGATTTTTAATATACCAGTCTCATTCGATACTGTAATTTTATTGTTGTTTAGAGAAGGAATATGACCTGTTTAGCAGGTTTTCAAGTACACAATTTTGCATACAATTAATACTTATCTGAGCTATTTTTTAAACTAAATATAGAGCCGCAGCTACTGGCGTCGCTCTACGATCTCTTCGCTGCCGGCACCGATACAACCTCCACCTCCTTACTTTTCGGTCTAATCTTAATGGTTGAGTATCCCGAGGTCATGCGGAAGGTTCAAGCGGAGATAGACACAGCGGTGGGACGCGGCACCGTTTTGACAAACTCCGACCGGGGTTCGTTGCTTAATTCCCATCCAATCTACTCCAAAACAAATGATTTATTTAATTAACTTTGTTTTCGCTATTTTTAGTGCGATTACCGTACACGGAAGCTACCATCCTGGAGATCCAACGGTACTCCAACATTCTTCCCCTGGGTGTGCCTCATAAAGCCAGCGAAGACCTTTACGTGGACGGATTTACAATCCCCAAAGGAGCTTTAATAGTCTCTAATATCCAGTCTATTCATCACGACCCACGGTACTGGAAGAACCCGGAAATCTTTGACCCGCTGAGATTTCTGGACAACAACAAGAAATTGATCAAACCTGACGGTTTCATTCCATTTGGCATCGGTACGTTTGACGATTTAGCCTTAGCCAAAATACTTTTTATAGACTTCTGTAAGTATTTGATGAATGAAAATAATAAGGATATGAAATCTGTTTTTCAATAAGTCCTGTTTTTTTCGCAGGTAAAAGGGCTTGCTTAGGCGAAGCGCTAGCGAAAATGGAGCTCTTTCTGTTCTTCGCAAATTTTTTGCGATGCTTCACGCTAGAGAGCCCACCCGGAATGGTCATATCACACAAGAACTATACGTCCAGCATTATCAAAGCTCCGATGCCATTTGAATTGATCTTTTCTCCTCGATGTTGAGGAAGAATTTGAATTGCTTAAACATTAATATTTGAGCTTTCGTGCTCAAAAATGTGCAGTAAAACATTTCATACCAAAAGTTGAATTTTGACTGGGGCTATATATGAGTGAGATCCACCCTGCTTGTTCACATGCACCAAATCAATCTGCTCAGCAAAATAACTGAACTTTAACTGGCCCCGCTCTTATTGGGAAAAGAGAATTGGTGTAATTTTGTTTAAAGCAGAAATAATGAACAGATCGAAACAGAAATTGGATGAAGCCTACTTAAAAATTGAGTCAATCGCCGGTCAGTTGATTTTTCCTAATTACAAGTCCCATCTGACGATTTTTTATCAGTGGTGAATGTTTTAGACGTCTCAGATTTTTCGCCACCGTATTTCTTGTCGAGACCGCATTAGCAAAAATGAGATTTTTACAAACAATGTGATGGTGGATCGAGCTTCACTGAAAAATGTGCGAATTTGCAAGCTCAATTGCACGCTGGAGGGTCCGTTCCTGCGCCCACGGTTGAAGCTGCAAATCCCTCCCCTTTGCCCTTTTTATTCCTCCCTTTTTCAATTTTCTGATATTGACCAATGTCATCTTACTTGATAAAAAGCGAATTGGCTTTTTAGAATCCGTAAAAAATCTCAAACCCTAAATATTGGACATTGCCCGAGCGATTGCGGAGGGAAAAATCAAAACGCTCATTGTTAAATTCACTCCCATGGTTACATAGCCACATTATTTACTCAACCAATGTCCAAATCCCGTTGTCTGTACATGAAAAAATTAAGGAACAATTGGGCCTTCCCAAAATAATCAAATTTGTCATAATCACTCAAAGGGACATTGGTCAGCACTTGTAAAAGCAAAGAGGGACAAAAAGGGAGAAGGGGAAGGATAGGAGGACTTGTAGTTTAAGCCCAATCACTGCGAAAGGTCTTAAATGTGGCAGGAAAAAAAACCTCGATCTTTATCTTGTGATCTTGATCAGGCCAGTTTTCGGAATCGCTTCTATGAATCGTTCGCACATCAAGCCATCCAACTGTCCCTACTGTGGTATTCAAACTAGACCAGCGCTCATTTTTTCGCCAGTTCGTCGGTATAAAGTTTATTTATGCCCACTGCAAAAATATGCTTTTGACATTGATTTTAACCGCGGCTCCCGTGGTGTTGCTTGGCCTGCTTCACCTCTGGCGCAAACTCTCTCGACCTCCGAATTATCCTCCCGGCCCGCCAGGTACCCACGTACTTGTACTATAAGTCAAAAAGCGTAAATCCCGTTTCGACCGTCTACGGTGCTCAAACTTTTATTTTCATTACATATTTTCCATCACGCAGCTCTTCCGTTTTTCGGGAACCTATTGTCCCTCGGCGGCAGACCGGAACGGAAAATATTGGAATGGAAGGAGAAATACGGCGACGTCTTGGGGATGTTTAATGGACGCACCCGGGTGGTTGTTTTAAGTGATTTTCACACCCTTCGGAAGGTGTTCAGTGAGGATAATGCGTCAGGCCGACATACTCACAGCGTCCTTCGTACGGAAGCGAACGGTCTTCCCATGGGTTCGGGTCTACTAACCAGTCAAGAAACTCTCTGGAAGTCTCAACGACGTTTCGCATTATCCACGCTTCGGGATCTCGGAATGGGTAGGGCGCGAGCTTTTATACCTAATCAAGGGGGCAATCGAATAAAACTTGTATTTAAGCGTCATACAATCTATAGATTAAACGTCCATTCCTTTGTCAATTTATTTGTACGTCCACAAAATGGAAATAATAATTTCATTTATATCTATTTTAAATGGAATTCTGGAATAATTGTCTTAATGGGAGCTAATTTATCTAACGAGTGAATCAAAATAAGCACGCCCAACGAATAAAATAATTTGTGTATCCTTGATACCGATTAGTTTGAATGGTTTAGTTAATTTAAGCAAAATTACAGGGAAGAACTGGCTGGAAGACACAATTATTGCCGAAGTTGAGAGTCTCTGTCAAGTTCTCCGGGATACCAAAGAGGCACCCTTCAATCCGAAGGTCCACTTAACAAACAGCGTTTCCAACGTAATCTGTGCGCTGATTTTCGGTAAACGGTTTGAGCTGACGGATCCCAAGTTTTCCCGATTGACAGGACTGATTACGGAAAATGTGGCGACCATCAAATTGGACTTTGTCGCGTCGACACTGCCGTTTTTGCTGTGGTTTCCTAATAATGGTTTCCTAATGGTTTCCTAATGGTTTCCTAATTATTAATAATTCCTAATGGTTTCCTTATTGAGAAAAAGATAAGACAAGCGCAGTGTAATGTTAAAGCGTTAATGACATTTCTCGGGGAAACGGCACGGGAACATGCAGGCACGATGGATCGACAGACGGAAAGCCCTGACTACCTTTATGCTTATCAAAAAGAGGCTGAAATGAACACAAACCATGAAGGGCCGGGGAACTTTGACGGCAAGGATGCATTCAAACTTTTCTGTCTGTCTGTCTGTCTGCCTGCCTGCCTGCCTGCCTATCTGTCTGTCTGTCTGTCTGCCTGTCTACCGCCCGCAATCCGTTCATATAACTTGCACCTTAATATAACTGGAGTATAGTGTTGTTTCTTGTGTAGAGCGCCAGCTGGTTAGCTCACTATTTGACCTCTTCTTCGCCGGCACTGAAACCACGTCGACAACCGTTCTATGGGCGATGGTATTCATGATTGAAAATCCAGACGTCATGCAGAACGTGCAGGATGAAATTGACGAGAACGTGGGTCGCGAGAAAATTCTCACCTCCTCGGACAGGGGTAACAGACATCTCGTCCGAGAGGAGTCTACTGAAATACCGTAAAATCAAACCTTATCTGTAGTTCGTCTTCCGTACACGGAGGCTGTGATTTTGGAAGTGCAGCGCTGCGCGAATCTCGTCCCCCTCGGGGTGCCTCACCGCAGCCATGAGGACATTCAAGTGGACGGATACACAATTCCCAAGGACACTCTCATAGTCGCTAACCTCTTCTCCATCCATCGTGACCCTCGGTATTGGAAGGACCCGGAGCAGTTTGACGCTTTTCGCTTTCTGAAGGACGATAAGAAACTTATTCGTCCTGATGGTTTCGCGCCTTTTTTGATTGGTACTTCTATCTTTATTAATTTTATTCTATATATCATGTATCCGTTTACTTTAGATCGTTTCTTCCGTCGTTAATTTGTCTGATGTCCTTGCAGGTAAAAGAGCATGCTTAGGAGAAGCGCTAGCGAAGATGGAGCTCTTCCTCTTCATTGCAAATCTGTTGAGATGATTTCGACTGGAACTGCCCGAGGGGAAGACCTTGTCTCACAAGAACTATGTGTCTAGCATTGTTAATTCCCCGGTCCCATTTGAGCTGGTTTTTATCCCTCGTGATTAGCTTAATATTATAAGAAATGAATGATGGATCTAGGAATCTATTGATCTATGGATCAAGAAAGTCCAAGCAATATCGCTCGTCAAATATAAACAAGACGGATTGCTGTCCCGTTAGTTTAACGCTAGTGTCTCGCTAGTGGATAAATTAATTAATAATTCATTACATAATAATTATGGAATAATATAGAAATAAAATAATAATAATATGACTATATACGTAATAATAAACGTGCTTTCTGTTCTTTCTCTTACCGGTTTTCTGCCGGATTTTTCCGAGATACTTTGGGTGTGTTTTTGTTAAGATTTCGCACAACCTTGTTTGAATTTAAAATAGTTCACTTGCCTTATCTGCAAAGCTTCGATACCTTTTCAACACTCTTTCTCTGTTTACAGTAACGAGTGTTGTGACTTCCATAAATAAGATCTCTTTTGCTGGTCATCCTTAACAATAATACCAATTAACGGCCTCTGCCAAGCTGTTAGTTGATCAATGTACTATGGACCATTGCATTAACCTGTGAAGATGTCCTACAGTGATAAGCGTTCACAAGAACTTTCAGTCTTCTTTCATTCTATCCATCCAGTCTTTAACTCTTGTACCGCATTATCTTTCATCTGTATGATTCGTTAGTAGAGAGGCAAAAATATGGCGATTGCAATGGAGCTAATGATGGCTGGAGCGTTCGTGCTGACTCTGCTGTATTTATGGAAGAAAATACGCAGATCAACAAACTCCCCACCCGGTCCCTTAGGTATGGCAAAACCTTTTCAATAATGCAACAACAGAACAATTCTAACTTGAGGTGATTTTCAGAGAGGGTCATAAAAATATCTCTAAGTGCTTTAAAATTAATTCAATATTATTGATGATTTAAAAGTAAGCTTCATCGGCGAAGCTCCAAGGATCTGTTTTTGAAGAAAATTAAATTTGGACGAACACTGGAGAATTCTATTTGGCTTGATTTTCACTGTAAAGTGGATATTTATGGAAATGTGGTCAATATTTTAACACTTTTCGACTCCCAAATTTGGAATCGATCTGCATTAGCCAAATACTTTTTCGGAGCTAGAGACAGTTTTCAGGAAGAACCGAGATTCCTGTGATGCTTTCCAAAGTAGTCCTTTGGATCCGCCCTTTAATGTCACAAAAATACTTGGCTAATGCAAATCGATTTCAAATTGAATTTGCGACCGGATTCTGTTAAAATCATCAGATCTAATGTATTTGCATAATCGCAAAACTGGCATCGAAATACGATCGAAAAAAATGGAATTGTTCAGGGTTTTCCCAGATTTAAAATTTCGCGCAAAACAATTTACATTTCTTCGGCAATGAAATTTTGTTTATAACTTATTCCTAATATTGGACTCATTACTTATCATTAAGAAAAGCTTCAGACGTTTTGAAATCTCAATATCAAAATCAAATCCAAGTAAGACTAAATATTTTTATTCCATATATTTTTTATCCTGTATTTTCCTAAATAAGTATAAACATATTATCTTGTATAAGTTTATATTTAACCTTATATTTTGAATTCTAAATGTATTTATTGTGTCCCATTTTTATACTAGACATTTCTATAATAGATTTTTATCCAAAATAATTTAATATATTTTTGTTTCAGCAATGCCATTTTTTGGAAATATATTATCAATGGGAAGCCGGCCGGAACTGAAAATCCTCGAGTGGAAGGCAAAATACGGAGACATCTTCACCATGTTCAACGGTCGGCAACGAGTGGTCGTATTAAGCGACATTAATACCGTCCGAAAGGTCTTCAATGACGACGGAACAACTGGTCGGCTCTCGGACAGCGCGATCCGCACTGCCGAAGCGGGACTAGCGATGGACTGTGGATTAACCTTCGCGGAAGGTTCCGTCTGGAAGGTCCATGGACGGTTCGCCCTGTCGACTCTTCGGGACCTCGGGATGGGTCGGAATTGGATGGAAGAGACCATCATCGCTGAGGTGGAGGATCTCTGCCGGGCTCTGCGGGAAAGCGACCAGGAACCGGTCAATCCAAAAGTCCAGATTGCGACGGGCGTGGCTAACGTGACGTGTGCGTTGTTGTTTGGCAAGCGGTTTGAGCTGGACGATCCGCGGTTCAATCGGTTGACGCAGATGGTCGCGGAGAATATCGCCACGTTCAAGTTGGACTTTGTGGCGATGCATCTACCGTTCCTCATGTGGTTTCCCAATTTCGTGCGACGGAAGATTGTGAAAGCGCAGGAGAACATGCGAGCGTTGCTGGAGTTTCTGAGGGAGATCATTCGGGAGCATGCTAACACGCCGAGTAAGCAGACGGAGAGTCCGGATTACTTGTACGCTTATCAAAGGGAAGCGGAGGCGGAGAAGAAAGTTGCGGGTATCGCTAGTGTATTCAACGGTAAATCATACCTAGTGACATGACAGTCTGTCAGTTCAATCGCTGATCCATCTCTTGAATTTGTCCGTCCGTCCTTCCGTCCGTTCATTCAAATCCATCGGGCCGTCCATCCGTTCGTCCGTCGGTCTGTCCAACCGTCCGTTCGTCCGTCGGTCTGTCCAGCCATCCGTTCGTCCAGCCATCCGTGCGCCCGTCGGCCTGTCTATACATCGGTCCGTCTGTTCCTCTGTCACTCTGCCGGCGTTAGTCCCAACATTTCACATGCTTCTTCAGAGCGTTTTGTACTGTCGATTAGAATGAGACTTCTTTGTTGCTTTCAGAACTGCAACTTCTTGGCTCTTTGTTTGACTTATTTGCCGCCGGGACCGACACGACGACGACAACCTTTCTTTGGGCGTTGCTTTTCATGGTAGAGAACCCTGAAATTCAGAAGAAAGTCCAACAGGAAATCGACGAAAAAACCGGTGGCAAGAATGTCCTCACGACTGCTGACCGAGGTCTGTATAAAACCTACCAAGTTTGTTTTTTGTGTGTGTTCTAAGCATTTTTTGGTTGTTCTCTTTTTTGGCTCAGAGCGATTGCCCTACACGGAAGCCGTCATCCTGGAGATTCAACGATGTGCCACCATCGTGCCATTGGGGCTGCCGCATCGGAATGACGAAGACATGAACGTGGATGGATTTATCATCCCCAAGGGAACCCTTATCGCGGCAAATTTATTTTCCATCCATCGGGATCCTCGGTGGTGGAAGAACCCCGAGCAGTTCGATCCGACCCGGTTTCTCGACGAAAACAGTCATTTAATCCGCCAAGAAGCATTCGTCCCTTTTCTCATTGGTATGGCAACTACATTAAGTAACACACATTTCTTTTTTTTCAACAATTCCCCTTAATGTATTCTTGTAAATATTTTTGGCAGGCAAGCGGAAATGTCCAGGGGAGGCGCTGGCCAAGATGGAACTCTTCCTCTTCATCGCTAACCTGCTGCGGTGCTTTGCGCTGCAATTGCCTCCAGGCAGGACTTTCTCCCGCGAGAATTACGAGTCAAGCGTTATCAACGCGCCCATTCCTTACGATTTAATTTTTATTCATCGAATTTAATTAACCGTGCGCGCACGAGAAACGGGGTCAGAAAGCCGATCCAGTAATTTAATATCCTGCCGCACTATAAACTTGTACGCGCCCGATCTCAAGGGTCGATTTGTGGTCCGGCCGAAAAACACGTTCCGGCGCTCGCTTGGTTGTTCATTCAGATTCACTTAAACTTTATTGACTTAAAAATGTTGGTCACGGTAATGCTCATCATCAATCATCATTTCAATCAAGCAAGGTAGCATAGGCTGTCAGGCAAAAACTAACGGGCCAATTACGGACAAGTGAACGGAATTGAACGATCCGTTCCAGCTTGATATGAATCAGCGGGGGTGGGGCATAATCGACCCTTCAGATTGGGAGCGCACAATACTTGTACCTTCACAAGGTGCACGCGACCCAGGAAATGAGGAAAAAAGCGCGGTGCAACAGAAATGGATCCCGCTCTGCAATTTCAATCGTCTAGACTGCTAATATACAAAGAACATATTGTTACAATGAATCTTACGGAATGTGTTTAATTGGGTTCTCATGAGCCTTCAAAGACTTTTATTGAGATGAGAGATGAAATCTTCATTTTCCCTAAGGGACTTCTCTCTCGAGTAAGAATCTGATTTCATTCTCGAATAACACTTTTTCACTGTTTTTACTTTATCGAGTGACTTAGCAACTCTACTTTCAGAGTCGATTACGTAAATTTGTTCACGTAATTTGACTAGAAAAATGCAAATTATCCGGCAATATAATTGTATTTAATAATTGACAAACCATTTGGAGTTAGTTGAATAGGGAAAACATTAACAAGGGAATTTCCCCACTCTTCGATACGAAATCTTCCACTTTTGCCTGTTTTGTAGTATGCGCTGTAGTTTGTTACTCTGCGGAATTCCGCAGAGATTTTGATTTTGATCGGTAGCAAAATTTCAGGGTTTTTGATTGAATAATTGCTGAACAACTGCAAAACCATGGACTACATGTAGCGGTCATCCCTTGTGAAATAATTAGGTAAAAAAACTCACCGTAAGGCCATGCAGTATTCTTTCGGAACTTTCGTTGATTTCCTTGTCTGGTTTTGTTTGGTCGTCGTTTTTCGTTTGTTTACCATTTGTTCGCTGATTATCCCCTGCGCGGCACAGCTTTACAAAATTTGCCTATTGCCTATTGAGTTCAATGAATTTTCGTCTTTTTAGAAAAACACCTTCATAGCACAGCAATTATTATCGCACTTCATTGTGTGTGATCAGATCTTTGTCAAGAACGAGGAATAAAAATTAATTCAAAGGCGTGAACAGCCTTAATAAGGCCAGATGTGTAATCCTCATGAGAGACAGTTCGTCCTGGTGGGAGTTTCAGCGTGAAACAACGGAGCAAGTTAGCGATGACGAAGAACAATTCCATTTTCGCTAACGATTCTCCTAAACATGTACTGTCTCGATCATTTGGTGATGCGTTTTAGATCCAACGTATATTATGACTGCAGTGAAAAACAGTGTGTGCAGTAATAACGTACGAGTTTGTCTAAAAAGCAACACCAAATGGTCGAGAAAGTACAGTTACTCCGCCCCTCGAAGTCCGGAAAAATATTTGGATGATGCCAATGGATTCCTAATCAAGTTTGAGATAGGGTA